>CM073747.1:7343330-7617244 GCA_037127355.1 Schoenoplectus tabernaemontani
ACCCGAATTTAATCGGGTCGGATTCAGATCGGAGCAAAAAAAATAATAAAATAACGTGACCCGATCCGAACCCGACCCGACCCGACCTATTGACACCCCTAGTGAAATCAGATCTGAGAATAATCCAGTTCTACCAAATTTCAAATTGATTTGACTATTTGTTTAATTATTATTTTTTGGTATACAAGTACTTAATTCTTTGCATCTGTCATTTTGACACAAACTAAATCTTCTCAATATGCATGTTGACTGAATTCCTTTTGCAGTTTTCTTTCGTTTTTTAAAACTACAGTAACCGCAACAAGACTACTTTTCAATTTGAAAATTGTTGGAGGTTCCATGTGAAAATTTTGAAACCGAAATGACAGTATATATTTGCAAAGCTGTTGGGACCAATCTAGCTGTCTCAGCATGTTTGTTCTGCTGTACTATGTATAGTGTATGTGACATAGTGGCTACAATTAATTGTTAAATTGTTTGACAATACATACCAAAGTGGGGAAAAAAATATTACCATGACTACTTGGCCCCTGTTTTTCCCCAAGCAGTAGACAATCTTCTCTTGACAACAGACGGTTGCAATAATTGCCATAGAAAGCAATTTGCCAAGTACAAATCAAAATGGTAGCAGAATCCTCGTTGTCAATTGTCATTCGTCAAATAGCTTTGCTTGATATATATATATATATATATATATATTGGGGGGGGGGGGGTATTCTCGGTGTTATAAAACTCAAATTTACATGTAAATCAGGGACGAAAATTCAGAATAATTCACGCGTGATATTTGTTTTATTCTTTTTCGGCATATCTTCTAATTCTTCTTCTTTTTTGTTAAAATTATATATACACACACAAAATATTTTAAATGATATTTGTAGAATTTTTTACTTTAACGATGTACCGTTATTTTGATATATTATTTGCATAAATTAACGAACAGTCGTGAATTCTACCTATTATTTTCCTATAAGTATGCTTGTAAGTATTATTTTCTATTTTCATATATTGATTATTAAAAGAAAAACTACAATGTTGGATATTTGACGATACTATGTCTATCTTTTAAAAACATTCTTTTGTACAATTTTGCCTAAATATAAGACACATGAATCATTATCTGCTGTTATTTTAATAAGAAAAATGAGACTTTCTTATTCTAATTAGGACCGTTAGATTTAAATGTATGGTGAAATTTTTATATGTCTACAGTAACTTTATTGTCTTAGAATAAATACATAAGTCCGAGAGCCGATCTGATCCGTCCATAGAATAACAAGATTTTGTTAGAATAACAACAGATGCGGACTCCAAGACACACGAATTCAGAATATGAAAAAGAAAGTTACAACTACTACAACGCGCAAAAAATCTACAACATTGTATATGTATAGTAGATAATATGAATTCATATCTTCATTTTAGTCTAAATAATGGATCCAAACTGTTAAAAATAATTTATACAGGTAAATTTATAGATAAATCAAAATTTAGAATTTAGAATTTTTCTATATCAACTCTTTAGAATTAAAAAATAAAAATATTGATCTACATCACTAATTGTCCTTAATATACATATAATCATAGTCTCACCCTATATGCATGGACGGACGGATGGATAGAAACTATTGTAAAAACATTAAACTCTCAGAAGATTATTTATGTTTGAAGTTTCAAACTATTTGTTAATATATTTTTTATATAAGACACTTGTAGGATATTTTATATTTAGAGTTTTTAAATATTTATTTTAGATTTTCAAAATGACCGATATTTAATGTGTGTATATATATAAAATGAGGGAACCAATGATACCAACTTTCGGTGAACATCAAGTTACACCAAATATTTTTAAAGTTTTCGAAGTCTGAACGGACGATTCAAACCGTTCAACATAATGAATATATTAATCATTATTTTTAGACCATTGAATTTTATATCCATCTTAATAAATAGTTCAAAATTTTGAAAAAAAATATTCAATTTGATCTGTAAATATATTTAATATATCTATCGTGTTGAACGGTTTGAATTGACTATTTACAGGGTCGGATGCAGGATTTTGGTCAGGGGGGCAATTATCGGATTATAATAGCTTATCGGGTTCAAATCCATTAACTAATCGGATACTAAATAAAATAATAAAAATTTAATATATATTCTTCCCTAATAAAAAATATTAAAATAATAAAATTTTATATATTAAAGTATAACAACAAAATAAAACTCAAAGTAATAGACAATCAAGTTGATGAATAAAATTTTCTTCTACGAAACTTTATATTTTGACATCTTTGCATAATTATTTCATTATGCACGATATTAAATATTTTTTCTCAATAAAAATAATCAGACAATCCAAGGGGCAAAAATTTTTTTTGGGGGGGGGGGGAGGAAGATTACCGAAAACACTACCTAAAAATATTATTTTTCAAAATCCAGGGGTCGTTGTCCCCCTGGCCTTACCTGGGTCCGCCCCTGACTATTTAGACTTTGAAAATATTTGACATAATATTTAGGGTCGTCAACAATTAGTATTATTGGATCTCTCCTCTTTTTGAGTTAGGAGGAGTCCATACTAGTTTTACTCCGAAGGTTATATTCCGAAAGCATGTTTGGAAGTATTAATTTTTGATTCAGATTAGATTTCTTTATCTCATACTTAGAAATTTTAAGTCATGAATCCAGTTTTGAGCATTTTGTCAAATACTTGAAGCCTGAAATATTAGTATCATGTTTTCTTTTTTAAAGAAATGGGATAGACGACAAAATAAAATAGTGGATATCTGCAGTCTTTGTGCATATCGGCGATAAATTGGAGGGTTCAAGCCTTCAAGGTTCATTATATATCCCTCGAGAATATACGCAGGAAGCATTTGTGCGTGTGCAGTGTGCTATACAACTAAACAAGCAAGAGGTATTATCTATCTGTACTTTGTGTTTTCCATATTAAATGGCCCAGAAAGAAGTGTAGAAATAAATATTTAATTTACACGATGACATACTGAGTCAAAAATATTTTTTTATGAATATTTTTTCTATTTATAGATTGATGATGATTCAAATTTCATGTAATTTTATTATTGTTTGATACACTATCAAAGACGGTCAAATTATAACCGTTGTAAATTGTATAAAATTTCGATGGTACTTGATGGAGTATCAAATGATAATGAAATTGTACGAAATTTGAATAACTATCAATCTATAAATAGAAAAATATATTCATAAAGCTTTTTATTTTTAAAATTTCTTAGTATTTATTTAAAAATCTATTATCAAGATTGTCAAAATAACTCATTGTCAAGTGATCCCACCCTAATTTATATCACTTGAAGTAAACAATCATATCAAAAAAAATGAAAAATGAAAAATGAAAAAATGCCAGAGTAAACAATATATACTCGTTTGGCATATCCCAGCAAAAAAATGGAAACAAAATATCTGTACATATCCACAATTTTATAAGAAATATCTGACCTCTTTTAATTTCTTATTAAATTATAAGCAGACAGTCTCTCTCCATCCATCTAGGGCTATAAAAAAATTCATAGTTTGATGTATGTTTATGTTGGATTTGAAAAAAAAATCGTAATAAGTAAAACATTCAATTTCAGTTCAAAAATATTTTAAATCAAATCAGTTCGATTTGAACTGAATACGAGCCAAACTCATACTCTAAATAGTTCGACCAAAATTGATTCGTGAATTAAATGAGTACGAATCTTGATGATGTTTGCACCGTTCGATATCTGAGAAAAATATTTAAATTCTAAATCTTTGTTGATGAATTTTAGTTCTATCCGATAACAAAACCCTTCAATTAGTTGAGACATTAGAGACCTTCAAAGAAATTCTAACATGTACATGGTTTGAAACGATGAAGAAATCAAATTCATGAATTGAAAGTCAGATGTAGATTGCAGAAAGAATGATTCAATTTCACTACAGGAGAGTGTCGCATTTGCATCTGACAAATCAGATGCAATAAATACTATTTACATCAGTAGGCTTATGCTAAAAGTCTTTAGCATCCGAAAGCTGATACAAAGCGCAGATGTAAATACGCTTGATGGTGATAATCAATTGCATCTGATTTTTTATTTGCATCAGTATTTTATTATATCAGGAAAGACAGATGCAAGATTCACTGTCATTTCCATTTGTTCCATGAAGCAAATATTAGTTTTTTACAGGCATAATACTGATGTAATTATTAATATTATCATATATTAATATGATGATATTTTTTTTATTTGCATCTAATAACAGATGATGTCTTTCATTATTACATCCGTTAATATGATGGTATCTTCCTTTATTTGCATCTTTCAAAGCGATCAACCCACCATTCATATCAAGATTTCTCAAAATCCCAACATTTATACCATGATTTAAACCAAAAAGATCTGATATTAATAACAAAATTTCTCAAAATATTCACATCAACATTCAACATGCATAAATTCATTCTAACATTCCAAAATTTTCAACATTCAACTCTTAAAATTTCCAACATTCAACTCTGAAGATTGACGCCAATTAAGATACCATAAAGTTAGGATATCTGTACAATTTTCTCTTCTGGTGCATGAAAAAAATGTTGTGGTTGAGGCACAATTGAAAAACAAGTGATAAAAACATCAGCAAAGTAAACATTAATTACAGAAATTAAATAATCAATAGTCAAATGAATACATAAATAGAAAAAGATAACAAATATTGCAATCTCAGAATGAGAAGTATGAGTGGTAAGTGATAACCTGTCAGAAAGCATAACAAAACGCTGGTTAGCATGGTCTGCTAGTGCAGACATTAGTAGTAGCCTCTCAGCTTCTATCATTGTTGTCCCTCCCCATGTGACCTCGCATACGGGACATCCACATAAATAGAAAAGTACTAGAATGAGTTTAGAAACGAGATAATGCAACTCATTTTCTCGCAACAATCGTAATAAATAACTAAAAAAGAGCATCTGCCGCAACAATCGAACAATCGTAACCCCTCTCCGGCCTGGATCTCTGGGAACACGAAGTGAGACCTCCGACCTCCGCCTCTCGCCCCCCCCCCCCTCCGCCTCCTCCCTCCCAAAACCCTATCCTCCATCCCCGCCTCCGACGAGACCTCCGACCTCGCCCTCTTCCGCCGCGCCATCCTCTCCTCCAACTCCTCCTCCTCCTCCTCCGCCACCTCCCTTCGCCTCCCCCACTGCCGCACTCTTGCATTTCTCTTCCTCACCAACACCCCTCCGCATTTCGCCCCTCTCTGGCGTCACTGGAGAGTAAAGAGAGCGATGGGAGAGATTTGAGAATAAACGACGTCGCTAATAACCTTGGAGAGAACGATGAGAGAGAGAAAAATCAGAAAAATGGGATGGGTGAGTGAGTTAAAAGGTTTAAACCTAGAATTAAGGGTGCAGATCCATCTTCAGCTGTATCCAACGATTCATATTAACCTAACAGGTTACCTTATCGAATTCGCGACAACTGGAGAGAATTTTTTGGTTTTTCAGCGCCAACTGGAGGGAATTTATTTGTATCTGTTAAGCTGATGAAAAAAATATCATATTTATTTACATCCGCGAGAACTGATGTAGTACTGATGTGCATCAAGCATTTTAGTGCGCCCCCTCCTATTCATTTTCAGAAAAAAAATAACTACACTTACTTGCATCTGCAAAATAGATACAAATATATAGTTACATCAGCATTACTAATATAATATGTTCAAATCAAAATTTCGAGGTCAGAATTTTTTTTTGCTGATGCTAATAAAAAAGTGCCGATGCAATTGACCCTTTCCAGATGCAAATACGACACTTTCCTGTAGTGTTTTAGTGCAAGAGGAAAGAGGAACACGTCCTGATATCATACTTCACACATTCAGTTTCTAACTCAATTTCAAACTATTAGAGATCAAATCAAACTAGTTAAAATTTAAACAAATTAAATTTGGAAGTCTTATTTTAGTTTAAAACTATTTATCTATTTTCAAATCAAACTCAACACTATTTAGTTTGATTGAATTCAATTTTTGCAGCCCTACGTCTGTCCATTTATACATATAAAGTACTCGATTATTCTCCTTCTTCGATTACTGAAAGAAAGTTACCAGATCCTCTTTTCTTCTTTTAGATAAAGATAACAAATTTTGCCAAAGGCATTAACCAATCAATGTGCAGTTTTATATGGTTGTCCATGACATTTAAGAAATTCACTTTTTTTTTTCTATTTCAAAAATTAAAATCACTTTTTCAAGTAATATGTGAACGAACTGTTCACCTTTTTTCTTTTTCATTTTTTTCTTGGAGAATGACAAAAAAAAGAAAATGCTAACCAACTTGCATATTATCATCCTCAACTTGCATGCCATAGCCTGATTGCATGATAGGTTAGAATCTTATAAACCTCGTTTATACACCCTTTCAAGGCTCTGTGCATGCATGCACAACTCTATTTATCTCGTTAATCATGCACACGAATTCACAAAAGAAGGGTAAACTCAGACCACAGAGAATGCACTAAGAATTTACGATGATACTAGTTAATAGTCTGTAGATGCTACAGAAACTTAAACAAAAAGTATCTTTAATTAGCGCGACCTTTAATAAAGAAGGAATATGATATCACTCTCTGACTCTCTGTTCACTCAAAGAGTTCCTCTAGACAATCAAATTATTATTGTTTCAGTTAAAAAGACACATTGACTGAAGAAATTATCACTTAATTCAAAGATTTTTGTCTCTTTTATTCCAGCAATTTGTATTGTGCTTAACTATTTGGAGAGGTAGGTGACAAGGGATGTCAGATTTGCCTCCCAAATATTTACTTATCTGGTTTAAGTCAAATTAATGCAGTTCAGGAAAACAAATGAAATTTCCATTAATGAAACATTCAATTTGAAAATCTGATGGTTCTGAAGCATATTAGAATAGAAATTGGTCCCAATAGAAATCAGAGCAGTACCCTTTCCCTTCCATTTACGTACATAAAAAATAAATAAAAGGAACCAATTTATGCTACAAATTTGTTTTTAACAGAGGTTCATATTTTACTAGAATATAAAAAAGATATTTTTTAAAGTAGTTGATGAAAAATTTACTATAAATTTCATTAAAAAAGAGTTGATACAAATTAAAAATAAAAGAAGACGACGGAGACAGAAAGAGAAAAGAGAACGAAAATAGAGAACGAAATACAATCATAGTTTTAAACATAAAACTAAAGAAAATGAATTGAAAAAAACAAGTTTCATTCATTCATTGATGAGCTTGTTGTAGTCATACACCCTCAAAAGTTGAGATAGATGAGAAAAGAAGCAGAGCAAGAGTAAGAGTAGTAGTCGGGTAGATGGGAGTGATGAAAGAAAAACAAACTGAAACGGATGAGAGATGACTGCTAGGAGAAATTAAAAAACTTGATTCCTCTCTCTTAATAGTAGCACTTTTCTTTCTCTACTTGACGAGTATTGAGATGAGAAGGACAACGAAGGACCTGCGAAGAGTCACTGTACCTCATTTTTTTATTAATAATAATAATTATTAAATTAATATTATTAAAAATAAGAATGAAAACCGTAAAATTTTAAATATATGAACGATAACGCGTCATCGCAGAATAATCGCATGGATTTAAACACGCCACTAGCATTCACAGTGACGCGTTATTATTCATATATTTAATATTTTATAGTTTTCACTCTTATTTTTAATAATATTAATTTAATAATATTATTATTACTAACGATACCTTGCACGAAGAGATGCTCAGGGATGAGAAAAGTGATGTCCAGAGTTTGAGGCCGGCAATAGTGGATTAATTTGAGGCTTATTGATAATGAAAAAGGCTAAGATCCCGAGCTAGGGTTTAGATGACATTTACCACTCATCAACAAAGAAAAAAGGATAAGATCCCGGGCTAGGGTTTAGATGACATTTACCACTCATCAACAAAAAAGAGCGACTAGGTGTGACCGTGTGAGGAGGGATGCTCGGGCCCGACAAGCATGATGGAGACCAGGGTCAAGGGAGTGCTCGGAGACAGCGCTAAGAGAGGTGGAAGAAGACTAAGGCTAAGAGAAGGATATAAGGTCGGATTTGACCCGACAAAGGACTGATCCGCTTGAAGACGGCGGAGGCTGAGAGAAGGGTACAAACTCAAATTTGACCCGACGAAGTGCTGCGAGAGGAAAAAAAAGAGGAGGGTAGAGGATGGAGAATGGAGACCGAAGAGAGGAAAGAGGAGGAGGATGAGGAGAAAGGAAAGGTTGTAGAAGGGGGAGGTGGGGGAGGTGGGGGAGGTCGGCGGCACAACCTCTCCGTCTGGGGTTTTTCAAATCGCGTGAATTTTTCACTTTTCATTTTTTTTTTGCGAGAACAGTTAATAATTGATTCGCCATAAAAAAAGAATTTAGAGGATAACTGAAAAGAATCATTACTCTTGTAAGGAAACTTCTTTCAGAAGAAAATATTTTACTTCTACAAACTAATTTGTTTGTGTTATGTTTGGGTACCTATGTTAAAGCACAACCAACTTGGTAAGTGGCACCAAAGAATGGCAGATCTTGCCATCTTGGTGTGTTATGATTATTTCACTTGTGAAATACTGATTGACTGGTATATTATTTTTTTCCAGCCAAATCATCACATCATACCGGATAATGTTGTGGCCGTGATGGAAGCTGTGCTGGCTATTGAGGTTGATGGCACCAATCATGTACAGTGCTTGGCAGTCCATGAGTCAGTTTAGGCACTGAAAGGATCGTGTGAAAAAAGAAGTCAAGCATCATAATTTGGTCATGATAAAAATAGTGTAATGGTCAGTGTATGTTTGCTGGTACTGTGTTTTGCACTTCCTCTGGTGAAGGGCTAAGGGACAAAAGGGGTTTGGATAAAACAGGAGATTATATATAGATCAATTGTTAAAAGAGGTTATAGGTTTGATATTGATGCTTCGTACTGATTGTAAGGTGGGAAAGAAAAAAAAATCAGGAGGTGAATACTTAATTGTATTTTAATTGGAAAGCACTCAACTCATTTGATGTTACATCTGAAGAAGAAACAACCAAGGTTGTAAAAGAAATGAGGGCAAGAACAGAAAATAGTGTGGTTGGTCGCTTTTAAACAAGTCTAGTGACAAGCATATACGTGGGGACCGGATCCATGTATCTAGATAAAGAATTTTCAGCTATTCAGGTTTCAGATTCTTGTTTTTTGTATGTCCCTTTCTTTGTGCCTTAAATGATGGTCCCCTTGTTTGCCTTGAATATCTGGCTTTGAATGTATCATGACATTTATGCTTTAAATTTAGTATTCTTTTTCTCAATTGTGTTTATGCAAAGGAACAGCGTGCATGATCGTCTAAGGTTAACAGCCACACAAATGGAGGAAAGAACAAAACAAAACATGTGCAAGTGCATTGGCGTCACTTCAATTTCGGATTTTTTTGGGGGGCTATTTTCCTTTTCATTTTTTTTAATCTTAATTTGAATTTCTTTATCGAGTATCGTTATCCACTTCTTCTTCTTTTGTTTCTTTTTCTTTTTCTTTTTTTTCTTTTTTTGGGTTTTTTTTTTTTGGGGGGGGGGGGGGGTACGCAAGAATTTAATTAGTTGCTACAATGCTCAAAATTATGAAATCCCAAGAAAATGGATTACAAATAAATAAATCGGATAGCGAGTTCCATGACATTTTTCTTAACAACTACAAAATAACGTAAAAATGATCTAATATAAATCCGAGAAGAGATATCTATGAAAACAAGATGATAATTTAAAGCAGAAAAGTATGATTGGAGCAAATATGACAAGATAGGACCACTTCAATAATTAAGTGTTTTATGCCTGAACAAATTCGTGCATACCTTCTGTATCAGCTCAGGAGCATCACACGTATTATTGAGTCACGGACACCAAAACCAGAATCACCATTTTTTTTCACATGAAAATTTTGTAAATTTAAATTTTAGGGATTGTTGAGATATAAATTTGTTAATTATTTTTTTATCTTAAAGCTTGTAGCAAAATTATTATTGGCCCAATTTAAATATTTAGGCAGCAATATCATGGATACCACTTGTACCTAATATCTTAATTTTATTTTTTTCTCACATTGTACTGTTGAAATATTTTTCTTTTTTTCTTAGTTACCGTTATTGTACCGTTGGTACATAGAACCAAATATATAATTGTAACTATTCATTATAATAATTTATCAAAATAATAAAGATTTTTACTCATTATCCATCCCACTTTGTCACAAACAGCATCACAATTTCAACGCGACATCAGAGTAAGATACATAATCCTGATTCTCTCAATTTCGTAAACAACAATACTGTAGATAACATAGAACTGCAACAACAAGCAACTTATTCAAAGAATATGAAAATCCCACAAATCAACTGAGCATCAAAAACTGGAAAAATCATGTGTCACATCAGTTGAAAAAGCCAAATTAAGTGATCCAATCTCTTAGCAGCTAATAGAATTGTGCAAGAGAACCAAAGAATAAAAAAAAGGTCAGATCAGTACCAGTAAAGCAAAAATTGGTACCAGTACCAGAGATCAGCAAAGAGGTAGCATCTGTTCTTATCAAAAACAACAATCATGTCTCAACAAAAACGAGAAAATTACTCATATAGTGTTCAATGGCAACAATTACTTATATTGGGTCCATACTTACCATAGGACTTGGAGAGATATCCAAATTAGAGTATGTCACAGGTGAATTGCCAAAACCAATACCAACAAATCCAAATTTCCCAATTGCATAAGAGAAAAAAGCACTCAAAGAATTGAGGGCAGATTATTTTTTAGTCATCAATTGCTTGTTAAATATCATGGAGCCAGAAGTAGCCAACATTTTTATGTGTGCAGGGTCTGTTCGAGCCTTATGGCAAAAATTAGAAAAACGCTATGGCCAAAAGAACAACTATGCATGAATATATCAATTCCAAACAGAGATCCATCAAGCAAGACAACAACCAAATCAATCCATCATAGAATTGCCAAATCACAAAGAGAAGAAACGATAAGAAATCCGAATGTATAGACCACAAACAACTAACATCTAGGAGTTGCAAAAAAAGAGAAGATGAGGATGAAACCTTTCAGTTTCTTACCAGCCTTGACTCGAACTATGAAACTCTGAGGTCTCAAATTCTTCTCAGTGAGGATCTTCCCTCCTTTGATAAAATAGCTAACATAATATAGAGAGAAGAGTAAGTGGTGATGAATACTCAACCCCCTGAAACCGAAGAAGCCAAGGCATTTGTTGCATACTGATCATTTAATGTTAATCCTAGGTCAGCGGTGAGAGGAGACCAAGGCATTCGCTATGAATATTGCAAGAAAGAGGGTCATAAAAAAAAGGAGTGTTGGTATCTCCACCCTCATCTCCGGCTAAAGGGGCTAAGGAGAGACGAATTTAACAAGAGAATGATAGGTAATAGGGGGAGAAGAATATCGCAATGAGAAAGAAGAAAAAAAGGTATATGTGGGGAGAGGTACTGATTTTTGAATATAATAATTATATTAATCATATTATTAATAATAAAAAAAAATCAAATTTTAGTAGCAACGCGCCACTGCGACCGGCGCATAAGATATTTGCCATCGCGACTCCCAGTGGCGTCTTTTTTTTCATTATCTCTATCTTTTAAAAAATATTAAACTATGTTAAACTTTGCTTTTGTTTTTTCCGCCAGTGATAGTGTGCCACTATCACTAGTGGGTGCTTCTCTTCATTATCAGTGACACATTTTCAAAGCGCCACTGACAGTGGTGCACTGCCATTCCTACTATTAAAATTTTATTTTTATCATTATTATTAATAATAATATAATTAATCTAATTATTATATTAAAAAATCAGTGGGTGAGAGGTGAGGGAGCCGAATCAACACAAAAGCAATCAGAGCCCGGCACCTCTCAACCGGATTCTATGTGGCAATTAGGCCAACATCTCTCTACGATGCTTCAAACAAACAACAAAAATTCTGGTATGATTGCAAACTCAAATTTAAATTCTATACAATCAAATTGGATATTACATTCGGGTGCAACTGATCATATCACAGGAAATAAAAACTTGCTTCATAATTATGAGAATTGCAACAAAGCTCAATTTCTGATGGTTTTAAACGATGAAAAAAATGAAAATTTTAGGAAGTGAATCAATTAAACTTTTCTTAATATATATATATATATATATATATATATATATATATATAATGTTTTGCTTGTACAAAATTATTTCACAAGAATTAAATTAAGAAATTATTTTTACATCTAAAAAGATATTTTTTCAGGAATGGAAAAACATTGGTGAAGAAAGACATTGGTGAAGAATTTTTAGAAAATGGACTCTATATTTTGCAAGAACAAAATGGCAACATTTGCATTAGAAAAGAAAAAAAATTTAGGATATCTATGGCACAAGAGAATCGGGTATCCCTCCAATAAAATTCTTAACATCATTTTTGAGTTTAAAATTTGGATTGTAGTAGTTGTGAGCTGTATAAATTAGGGAAGTACACTAGGTTACCATTTAATCCTTTTAGTTGTAAAAGATCTAAACCCTTTGAATTAATTCATTCTGATGTTTAAGGCTCAGCTCCTTTTGAATCATTTAATGGTTATAGATATTTTATTATTTGCATTGATTATTTTTCTATTACCACTTGCATGCATTTATAAAAATAAAATAAAATGAGGCCTTCTCATCTTTTGAAGAGTTCTGTAACTTGGTTGAAACTATATTTGACGCTAAAATAAAAATATTTAGATCAAACAATAGAATAGAGTTTATAAATCAATAATTTTCAAACTTATTTAAAGAAAAGGCTATTTAATCATGTGTTTACAATTCACAACAAAATGGAGTGTCAGAATGAAAAATGGAGTGCCAGACTCAATGCCCGGCAGAGCGTTGGGGCTTCATTTTTTGTAATGGGTTTTTTGAATCTGTTCCAAATGGTGTGTCGGAACGAAAAATCGATACTTACATGAAATGACAAGAGTGCTCTTAATTCAAATAATGTTCCTACTTCTTATTGGTCAGATGTCGTTTTTACTGCAATCTATTTAATTAATAGATTGCCAAATACAAATTTAAATGTCAAGAGTTCGTTAGCAATCCTTTACCAAGAAAAATTAATATTAATCATCTAAGAGTTTTTGGATGTATTTATTATGTTCATAAAATAAAACAACACAAGTTTAATTTTACATCCATTAAAACTATTTTTTGTGTTACTCATCACAAAAAAAAAAGATTACAAGTGCTATGATCCTGTAAATAAAAAAATTATTAATAAAAATATGACACTTCTTGAAAATGTGCCATACTACAAAATTGAGAAAAATGATCGAAAAGAAAAAAAATTCTTCGATTTGATAATTTCTATGAAGTAAGTGAAAATTCAAATGAGGAAGTGGAAGAAAATTTGGAGGTAAGTGAAATTAAAAGCGAAGAAGATATGGGGTTGATACATCTTTGAAGATCGACTCGAGTACATCAATGATTAATAAGATTAAGTGATTACACCACTTATAACTACTCTATTCTATCCAAGATTATATTTTCTATGATATTGTTACTTTTTAATATAAAAGCTTCTTAACATCCATTTCCAAGGAATTAAAACCTACAACATATCAAGAATCCATAGAAAAACTGATATGCCAGAAAGCAATAAATGAGAAACTCAGCCTTGGAAAGAAATGAAACATGACAAATTATACCATTACAACATGATAAAAAACTGTTGGATGTTAAGGGCTTTTTAAGATTAAATATAATTATGATGAAACCGTAGATAGATACATAACTCGATTGATAGTCAAATGTTATACTCAAACATATGGATTAGATTATATAGAAACATTTGCACAGTGATAAAAATGAATACCGTTAGAATTTTAATTTCAGTAGAGGTAAACCAAGATTGAAAACTCCATCAATTAGATCTTAAAAGCACATTTCTGTAAGGAACCCTTGAATAAAAAATATATATGAAATTGCTCCCCGATCATGAAAAAAAAAACAAATTTAGATTGTAGGTTGAAAAAATTAATATATGGTATCAAACAATCTCCATGGACATGATATAAAAAATTAAGTTATTTCTTAATTTCATGTGATTTTAAGGTTAGCAATGTCAATCACTCTTTATTTTGTAAAATTAGTTATAATTTGATATAATAATTACGGGAGATAATTTAGAAGAAATTAATATAGTAAAAAAAACCTGTGCGACCCTTTTTCGCGCGTCTCACCGCTCGGGGGCGATGGACTGCAGAAAAAGGACACAAATATCTCTCTAAGTGTGCATTGGGGTATGTTTATATGAATTTGGGATGCACATTTAAAACTTTTTAGAGATTGTGGGGTCTTTAAGATTCCAATGGGCTTTGAACCCAAGGAACCTCTGATTAAGAAAGAAAAAAAAATAGAATAGTTCAGTAATTTTAATTGGTCGTTGTGAGTAAGGGCAAGGAAGATATGAAATTTTCAAGGTAGTCTACACCTTATAAATTATATTTGAAATTGACTTTTATTTTTATTGGTAAAATGTTTTAGTCTTTTATTTTTTTATTATATTATATTATTTACTTACTTATTTATTATTTGAATTTATTTTACTTCAATTTATTTATCCTTGAATGTTGACAGTTATTTTTATTTTAGATTAAGATTGGTTTAATTATAAAATTAAATTTTTTATTTGATAAGAATAATAAATTTATTTATTATTTATTAATATTTTTATTTTATTTATTTATTGATATTTAAATTTATTTAATTTTAAAGATTGAGGGATATTTTTGTTTTAATTTAATTTTATATTAAGATAGATTTAATTTTGAAATTGAATTTTTTTTATTTGATAAGAAGAATAAAGTCTTTTATTTTTTATTATTATTTTTACTTATATTTAAATTTATCTAATTTCAAAGATTGAGTGTTATTTTTTATTTTATTTTTATTTTGATCTTTATTTTAGGTTCATGTTGATTTTTGTTTTGAAATTTAATTTCTCTTTATTTGATAAAAAATAAAGTCTTTTACTTTTTTATTTGTGTAATTATTTATTTAATTCATTTTCATTTGAAATTTATTTAATTTTGAATAAGAGTTATATTTATTTCATATATTTTTTATTTTTATTTATTTTTTATTCATTATATATCTACTTTGGATTATTTTTATTTTTTATTTTTTATTTTATTTTAAGAAAACTTTTATCTTACTATTTTTTATTATATATTTTTAATGAATGCCTTACTTTTTTTTATTTATTTATTTTTTTTCTAATTATTATATTTTATTTTGAAATGATTATTTTTGAAAGGAAATAATTTATTATGAAACTTTTTTATTTTTATTTAGTTTTTAGGATCTATTTATAAAGAAAATTTTATTATATGTTTACTTATTTTTCTTACCAAATATTTATGATTTTAAAATTATATTTCATTTTATAAATTATTTTTAATATTTCCTTAGTATAAAAAATTTAGTATTTTTATATAAAATGCATCATAATATTTTTTCTGATTTTTAACTATAAAGAAAATATAATCAGGCAGTGACCTTTTTAGATTTTTTATGAAAAATATATAAGTACTAACAACGTTATGAATAATTTTTAATTTGAACCATCTAAAATATTGTTTCGGGAGGAATATCAGCAAAGGACAATCTGAAAATAATGAAGACTTCAGTAGATAATACTATTTTTTTAAATTTTGAGACCGAAATGAATTAATAATATACTGATTTTATTTGACAGAAATATCAATGAGATGTTAGGAATAACTTTTATTTTGGACACTTTTATTTTGAACACATTAAAGTAGTGTTTTGAGTAAAATCAGGAGCTGTCATGACTAATTCGAATGTTTGAAAGGCATTTCTAATTTGTTTTTGCATGAAAATTTATGTATAAGCTCCTCTTACTATTTATTTTAAGAATATAAATTAATATACATATATTAAATTCACGGATCGATATAATTTTTTAATTCTTTTCGGATAAAGGGCTGAACTGAATAAGTGAGGGTATTTTGGGTATTTTTGAAAACTATGTTTAAGAAAACTTTTAAACCAGATAATGATTCTATCAATAAGGTTATGATAAATAACTCTCATGTTGAAAATATTTTTATTTGAAATTTTTTTAATATATTTTTAGGGCTGTTTATTAAAGAAGTTTCAAAGCAAATCGGAAAATATCTCAATTTTCAGAAAATAGCTCAATATTAAGAAGAGTTTTATTTTATTTTATTTTGTGCTATGATATAGTCGACGAGCTATTACTTGTGACACATAATCAAAGCACTTAAGAGAGCGAGTTTAGTTTCTTTATCAAATATTTTGTTATTTTATTCTCTCTTTTGTGCTATGATATAGTCGACGAGCTATTACTTGTGACACATGATCAAAGCACGTAAGAGAGAAATGATTTATTATTTTATCCATTCTTTTATGCTATGATATAGTCGATGAGTTGTTTCTTGTGACACATGATCAAAGCACTTAAGAAAGAAAAAGTAAAAATTAGTTTATAAAATTATTTTATAAATTATTGGCTGAAGATTCACAAAAATTATAAAATTTTACAGAAAGATTCATTATAACTAGATCTAGACAATCACAAAATTTTAATTAAATCGAGAGTAGCAGAGTTATGATTTTTTTATTTTCGAATCAGATGAGGGGTAAAAGAGGAAATTATTGTACCAGTATTTGCTGTTTTTTAGATTTAAAAAGGCTATAACTTTTTACAGAAAAATTAAAAAATATAAAATTAGTTTCTTTATATTCATTTGACTTATTTCTACGAGATCTGAAACTTTCATAAGATTTGGAGCATATATCATCCCATTTTTTTTTCTTTTAATTGTATTTTCAGTCATTTTAGGACTGATTTTTATATTTATAAATGATTCATTGATCTTAAACGGTTTAAATGTATCACTTAGCCTTCATCTAATATTTAATGATGTTTGTATATATATATTTGAGCCAAAAGTAAAGGAAAAAATGGAAAAAAAATAAAAAAATGAAAAAAATAAAAGGGGAAATTGATGTTACCAGAACTTGCTGTTTTTCAGAATTAAAAAGGCTATAACTTTTTGCTGAAAAATCAAAAAAATATAAAATCAGTTTATATAGATTTATTTCTATGATATCTGAAAATTTTGTAAGATTTGGAGCATATTTCGTCATGTTTTTCTTTTCATTGGCTTATCAGCCATTTTAGGGCCGATTTTACGTTTAAGAGAGATTCATTGATCTTAAATGGTTTAAATGCATCATTTAGCCTCAATCTAAGATTCAATGATGTTTGTATGTAAATTTGAGCCAAAAGAAAAGAAAAAAAATGAAAAGATATCGAATTACAACTTAAAAACATCAAAGAAAAAAAAGAGAAATCGATATTGCACATCAAAACTCCTTTCATTCATATTATCATACTCTTCTGAACGTTTTGTGGTGTATTAGACCAGTTCTAAGTGTTTTAAATGTGCTATAACAGCTGAGAGCACAAATGGAGTTTGTTATGTTTGTTGGAAAATTTATAAATTTGTCATCCCCAACCACCACTTGGTCACCAGATAATTCTAGAGACTTTTAGAAGGTTCTAAGTCTTCAAACACGTTGTTGCACTCGCTTCCTGCATTTTAGACCTTGCCAGATCCCAATTATGCATCCGAGACCCGTTTTTGCCTTCAAACCATATTTCGAGCCTCATAGTTGTCTCATTCATATCTTCACAATTTCTCCTGTTTCAAAGATTGATTAGCATCTAATTGATACCAGGAATTGATATATAATATTTATTCAATCAATAGAATGCTCCAGTATAGAGTTTGACCAACTCAATTTTTGACCCGATTTGCGAGTTCGTGGTCTCACCAATTTGAAGCTTTTAAAATTCAACCAAGCCCTCAAACAATCTCTTGTGACCATGGAGAAGGTGTTTGAAGTGTCAATTTGATCAATTATGGCTCAGATTGCTCGATTTCATTTTTGGATCAGAAACTTATTCTTCAGTTTTCTCATTGTGTTAGAACTCTTCGTGCTCTTTCCAACGGTATATAATATGTGGGTTTTCGTCGCACGGGACCATAGGATTTATTTTTTGTTTTAAAACTGTGGAAAATTGTGGTACTGTAGTTATCTACTGTAGCAAGATTGGAATTTTTGAATTTAGCCCCTCTCCATTTTGTTTTTTAATTGGAGTCCACCATTTACTGATTTTTCTTATTTCTCTTTTTTTTTTTAAATTGTTTCTCAAAGATGTTTTTGTCCAAATTGCACAAAAAATTGCTCAAAATTTTTTTGAGATATAAAAAAATTTATGGTAATTTTTATACCATTTTGCCCCTTAATGAAGTATCAATTAATTTTTAATGCTTAATCAATTAATTTTTTATTATATTAATTGATAATTTGGAATTTCTATGTCTTTCGTAACTCCAAAAATATCAAGTAATATATGAAATTTCTCATATTTTTATGGAGAATTTGATTTTTCCATAAAATTTAAGTTTTGAGATTTTATTTTTCGAAGAGGTTTTCAATTTGAATTTTTGGGCTTGGCATTTAATTCTTTTCTTAAGAATTTTAATTTTTGTTTTGAGCATTTTTATGAATCCTTCTTTTTTCTTTGGTGCTTTTAGTCTTGAATTAAGTCTCTTCAGGCTTTAGAAATTTCTCCTTGAAATTTTTGAATCTTTTTTTCCAAGTTGCTTTTTTAATTTCCCAAATTTTCAAGGGTAAACAACACCTAAAACAACAATTTGATATTAAATATTTAGGGTTATTAAAGTATTTCTTAGAAATTAAAATTGTTCATACCCAAATACCTATTTATTTCTCAAAAGAAATATATTTGGATTTGTAAAAAGAAATCGATAAATTAGGATGTAAGTCGGTCTTCACCCTAATTGATAGCAAAAATAAATTAAATACTGAAGATAGTATGTCTTTAGAAGATATAAATAAATTTCAAAGATTAGTGAGAAAAAATAATTTATTTAATTTTTACCTGACCAGATTTTTTTTTTCGAAGTCAAATTTGTCAATTCATGCATGCTCTAAGAACACTACACTTAGAGCTTATAAATAGAATTATTAGATATCTCAATGGTACACCTGAAAAAGAAATTTGAATGAAAAAATATTTATAACAATTTATGTGTCTATTCCGGTACAGATTGGGACTGAAGTTGCAATAAAAAGTCAACAACCGGTTTTTACATATTTATAGGCGGAAATTTAGTTACATGGCGAAGCAAGAAACAAAACATTGTGCCTCGATCATGCGTCGAAGCGTAATATCGAGCCATGACATCAACTACTAGCGAGTTAGTTTGGATTAAACAACTCCTATAGGATCTTGGCATCAAAATAGAAACTCTGATGAAAATGCATTGTGATAATCAAGCCGCTAGACATATCGCATCAAATCCCGTCTTCCATGAAAGAACAAAGCACATTGAAGTTGATTGTCATTTCATTGGAGAAAAATTCAATCAAATGAGATCGAGACACCATTTGTCAAGAGCGACTATCAACTAGCCGATGTGTTCACTAAAGGACTCGACCCAGGATTATTTCACAAGAATATTAATAAGTTAGGGATATTTGACATTTACACCTCTAACTTGAGGGGAAGTGTTGAGAAATAAATTTATTAATTATTTTTTGGGCTCATAGCTTATAGCAAAATCATCATTAGTCCAATTTAGATATTTAAGGAGCAATATTGTTGGTACCGCTTCTACCCAATACATTTTTTCCCATATCGTGCCGTTGGAATATTTTTCTTTTTTCTTAGTTATTGTTATTATATCACTGGTACATATAACCATATATATAGTTGTAACTATTCATTGTAATAATCTATTAAAGCAATAAATATTTTTACTCATCATCCATCTCACTTTGTCACAAACAACATCACAATTTCAACAGGGATCTTAGTAGTGGAATTAAAAAAATGATAGACATATCATGAATTTCATCCCTGGTCTTTTTGTTGCAATTTTTTTATCTACTTATAATGAGATGCGCTGTTGAATTACATTACAACTTACAAGAAGCAATGCATTATCAATGTTATCGAAAAGATATATGAAATATTAAAATCGCGTCTCTCAGTTCTGAAATTTGTTTAAACAGGTCATTATTCTAAAAAGGGATATTCTTTTACATTTTGATCTGGAATAAATTATGGGAATCCACCTTATGAGTAATTTATTCACTTGTTTTTTTGGAGAAAAATATTTGTTGTAAAAATTGAGGTTTGTCCTTTCAATTTTCCGAATTTCAATCTAGTAAAAATATAAATTTTGATTACATAACAGTATTATTATCCGAACTTCAATCTAGTAAAAATATAAATTCTGATTATATAACAATATTATATTAGTTTTTGATAGACCTTTGAAGCCCTAGGATGGTGGTATTGAAAGGTCAAGATAATACAAGATATAAAGAACCTAAGGTAGAAATGAATAAACCAATTTGGGGCTTAATGTTCAAGAGTAATAGCAGCGGAATATGATTTAAATCAATTCAATTCTCACAAGAATATAGCAATTAAAGAAATGTGAGAAAAGAAAGTAAAGATAAAGCAAGAACACAAGATGTAACAGAGTTCGGCTTTAACAATGCCTACGTCTCCGGGACACACAACCTCTAACAATTGAGGTTGAGCCGATATATTTAAAAAGGGTTTTTACACTTGTAGAACTTAGTCCCTTACAAAAATGGGTTGCCAAGTCTATCGGTAATAAGAGTGACAACACACTAAAAAAGAGTGAGTGACAACACACTCAAAAGGGTGAGTGACAACACACTCAAAATAAAGGTGAGTGACAATACACTCAAAATGTGAGTGACAACACACTCAAGAAAAGGTGAGCACTACAGCTCAAAAGAATATTTTCAAGAAGATCACGAAGGATCAAGGTGGGAGAATAGAGAGAAACAAGATTGAGCTTAAACAAAGATTTGTCTAATTGAATGTATCAATCTCTTGAATTATCTCTCTCACTTTGTATATGGCTAGTAAACTCTCTGGAGTAATGATTTTGCTAGATCAGTTCACATCCAACTCATCAGTTAATTTCAGTGAGAGAGGTGATCCTTTTAAAATAGAGTTTCTAAAGAAACTATTTTTCTGCCTGAACCGTTATAATGGTTTACGAATCGTTATAACGGTTTGAAAAGAATAATCGTTGGATCAACTGAGCTGAAACGTTATAACGATTTATCAAATCGTTATACGTTTCCCAAATCGTTGTAACGATTACTGAATCGTTACATAACGATACACTCTGGTTTCTTTTAGAATATTTCTGCCTTAGAATATTTTTGAGTATTGAGATGAACCGTTATAACGTTTACTGAATCGTTATAACGATTTCCTGGGCAGATGCAATTTTCTTGTTGTTTAAACTCAATTTATCTTGACCAATTCAACCCAGTTTGAATCTAACTAAACATAAGCCTAATGTAGTCTTGATTAAGCTCTTATATCCCAGCACTAGTCTTGGTTCTTATGCACTAGTCCATTTACATGTTAATCCCTGTATAAAACTCAAACAAGGCAAATTATAAAATTCAAGATTGTTTTGCAAATCGACAAATCAAAGAAGATGTTAAGTGTAATAGTTTTAAACATCTTTGATGGTCGGTGCTCGATATAAATATAGTATATTGAGTACCTTAAGTCTTTTAATTTAATATAAGTATGTATAAGCTAGTTTGTGAGTGAATCTTTTAGAGATTTTTAGTTTATATTTATATGTCTTCTTTGAGATTATGAATAGACATATTAGCATATGAGCCCAATCAGACGGATAACCTCTGCTAACAGTGATGTGGAGCAGCACGACATGAAGCAAGAAGACATTACATAGGCAACACAATTACTTCATTATGTGATTGTATTATAGTTAGTTAATTAGTTTAGAAAATTAGTTGAGAATGTAACAGTGTTGTAACAAATTGTAACCTATCAGTAGTGTATAGAGATAGCTATAAATATACGATGTAAATGAATATTTTCAATCAATTAAAATTCAATTTATTTCCAATCATTTACATTCTAACATAATATCAATAAGCCACTTTGTCTAACACCTCTATGCTTTTGCGCTTCCTCATCTCTCTTCTCCTCTCTTCTCTCCTCTCATCTCTTCTTTGGATATGGCAACATCTTCATGTACCTTCTTCATTCATCTCATTACTTTCTCCTATCAACTACCTATCAAACTCCCTCACAATAATTAGTTATCTTGGAAATTTCTTATTCTCCCTCATGTTCGAGGCCATGAGCCCATTGGCTTTCTTAATGGTTCGATCAACCCTCCTCGTGCCACTATCTCACTTGCCATTGGTGCTTCAGCTTCAAATCTTAATTACATTGTATGGCTTTGACAAGATCAACTGCTTTTGGCATAGCTTCTCAGCATAATTTTTATGTCTGTCATCTCTCAGATTGTGCACTATGTCACCTCAATAGATCTATGGTAGGAACTTCATCTCTGATATTCATCACAATCCTTGGTTCATGTAATGGATCTCAAAATGCAGATTCACTCTCTTCAGAAAGGTCACCTCAATATGCAAAGCTACCTCGATAAAAAATGCTCTTAGGCTAATAGACTTCTCCTGATTCGATCTTCATAATTACTGATGTTGATCTTCAATTGTTCGTCCTTTATGGATTGGGAATTGATTATGATTCAATTGTTGTCTCACTTATTTCAAATCTAAGGTCGTTCCTATCAATGAACTCTCGGGTCTTCTTCTTACATATGAGCAACGAGTAAACAAATATGATTTAGCTCTTGCAGTATCCTCTGCTCCTTTTTTTTTACTATACCTCAAACTAATCTAATATCCTCTATTCAAGGTATGACCTTACCCTCATCTTCCATTCTTGGACCATCTCCACAACAAGATAATGATATCGTATCCCAATTCAATGCTTTTCTAGCATCTTGTGCTTTTTGGCGTGATAAATCTACTGATAAATCCACATCTTCTGATAAGCTCTTGTGTCAGTTGTGTCTTAAGAAGTGTCATACAGCAGATAGATGCTACAAGCATTTTGATGTCACTTTCAAGTCTCCTACTCCTCAGCCACCACCTAGAAACACCTAAATATCTCCATCTCAACCTCAAGCACTCCTTGTTCAGCCTGGTCAAGCACCTCCTGAATCTTAGTTTCTTGATACTAGTGCTTCAACTCATGTCATACCGGATCTTAATGCCCTTACCTCATACTCTCCATACTATAATGCTGATCAACTCTATGTAGGTGATGACAAAGAATTGGACATCATGCATATTGACTCATGTAGCTTAATTACACCTTCTATCCTTTTATTACTCCAAAATGTTCTACATGTGCCTCACATATCCAAACCATTGCTCAATATTAGTCAATTAATTACTGATAATAATGCATATGTGGAGTCTAATAAATATTATTATCTTATCAAGGATCTGACAACACATCAAGTGCTTCTCCAAAACATCCAAGCTAATGGTCTTTACATAGTCTCATCTTATCCTCCACAAGCTTTGTCGTGTGAGCAGTCCTCTTTGCATCTCTAATACAATTGACTATGTCATGCTTCAAAGGCTATCTTACTTCATCTTGTTAGTGCAAATAAACCATATTATAATAAAACCAAACTAGGTGTATGTGATTTTGCTATTTACAAAATCTCGCCTGCCTTTTGCATTATCTTATATTGTTGCTTCTAAATATAAGTTGTACATTGTGATGTTTGGGGTCCTTCTTCCCTTGTATCTCACTCTGAATTTAGATACTATATATTATTTACTAATCAATATTTAAGGTTCAACTGGACATATTTGTGTTCAAACAAAAGTTTTGTAGCCACTGTCTTTGCTCAGTTCAAAGCACTGGAGGAAAATATTCTTTCCTACATAATCAAATCTATTAAAATTGATGGTGGTACTAAATTTAAATTAATTATCAGCTCTTATCCTAGCATTTAATTTCACATTTTATGCCCATATACCCCTCAACAAAATGAAGTATTGACAAATTATTAAGCTATCTCTTGCTTTTATATTTCATGCCAATATTCCTTAACAATATTGGCCTAAATTTTTTTAAAGTGTTACATTTGTTATTGATCATATTCCTTCTCCCTCTCTCTCATTTGCTTCCTATTTTCATGCTCTTTTTCAAAAAGAACCTGATTACACCTTCTTCAAGACTCTTGGCTGCAAGTGTTACTCTTACACTAGGCTATATGCATCTAATAATTTTTTTTTCTCAATCTTCCACTTGTGTATTCCTTGGCTACTCCCCTGTGCACAAAGCATACAAATGTCTTGATCTATCTACCAACGAAATATATTTTTTCAGACATTATTTTCAATGAAGATTCATTTCCTTTTAAACACAAATCATTTTTCTCCTCTTCTACTTCTTTTCAGTCTTTTGAGTCATCTCTAACATTTTTCTCTCCTCTGATAATTCTTACACCATAACATACTCTACATGAACTCAGCAATTTTGATGCTTCTTCCTTAGAAAATTTCTCTACTCCTACTACACCATCACTTCATACTTCTTTTCCTCATACTCTTTCAATTCCTATTCATCCACCTTTACCTATTACTCGTGTGTATAAAAGGAGACAACACTAATCACAACCACTTCCTCCTATAACTCTTGTTGTTCCTTCGTCTACTCAACAAATGCAAACCAGATCAAAGACAAAGAATATGCTCAATCCACCTAAAGCTCTCTTGAATACTCAACATCCTATAGAACAATTTGGTTTTGGATCCTACGACCTACGATCAAGCTTCCAACATCAGCATTAGAGGGATGCTATGGCAGCTGAGTTGTATGCTTTAGCCCGTAACAACACTTGGTCCTTTGTACCGGCTTCTGAGGTCATTAATGTTGTGGATTGTAAATGGATGTACAAGACTAATTAATGATATGATGGATCTATTGAAAGCTTTAAAGCTTGGTTAGTTGTCAAAGGCTTCACACAAGAAGAAGGTTTGGATTTCAATAAAATCTTTAGCCCGGTTATCAAGCCTACAACCATCAGAATTGTGTTAGCTCTTGCTCTCTCAACATTGGTGAATTCGACAATTTGATGTCAACAACGCCTTCTTATATGGTGATTTAAATGAGATAATTCACATGTCCTAACCTCTGGGCTTCATTGATTCTTAGTATCCCACTCATGTGTATCGCTTACACAAGGTATTATATGGTCTTCGCCAGTCTCTAAGACAATGATACCATAATCTCTACTTCAGATCCTTCTTTATTCATGTAGCAAAGGAACAACATTGTTTTCTTTATTCATGGACAATAATTCACTACTTCAAAGCATGGTGCAACTTTTCAATTAGCGTTTCACAATAAAAGACTTGGATCAACTCCATTATTTTCTTGGTATACAAGTGCAACACCATGACAAGAGCTTAATATTAACATAATCGAAGTATATCTACTCGATTTTGGAGCGTGTCAGGATGCAAGGCGTTAAATCTACCATTACTCTTATGGCAATCGGGCAAGCATTATCTCAGTTTGATGGTAGTGCTTTTGATGATCCATTCTTATTTTGAAATGTAGTAGGTGCATTGCAATATGTTATAATAACACAACCAGACATTTTCTTTGTTGTTAATCATGTCTCAATATATGCATCGACCTACAACTTTGCACCGGGCAGTTGTCAAACGAATACTTCGATATCTCAAAGGAACTATCGCACTTGATTTGATAATTAACCCATCTTTATCTCTCACTCTTATAGCCTTTATTGATTCAGACTGGACTGAATTCCCTGATGATAGGAAATTGACAACCGGTTATCTCGTTTTTCTTAGACCAAATTTGATTTTTTGGTCGTCAAAGAAGCAATCAACCGTAGCTCGTTCCAATACTGAGGCTGAGTATCGTGACCTTGCAACGGTCACTGCTGAGGTAGTATGTCTTCAAAGTCTTTTTAAGGAGCTCGATCTTTCACTATTAATTCCTACACTTTGGTGTGATAATTTGGATGCTACATTTCTTGCTCCAAACCTCTGTCCTCTGCTCATTTTTAATTTTTACGTGACAAGTTAACTATTGATCATCTCACAGTACGCTTGAGCGGGTATGTTAATAGTGATGTAGAAAAGCACGACGTGAAGCAAGAAGACATTACATAGGCAGCACAGGTACTTCATTATGTGATTGTATTATACTTAGTTATTTAGTTCAGAAAGTTAGTTGAGAATGTAAAATTGTTGTAACAAACTGTAACTAATAAGTAGTGTATAGAAATAGCTATAAATACACTATGTAAAGGAATCTTTTCAATCAATGAGAATTCAATTCGTTTCCAATCATTTACATTCTAACCACCTCTTGTACTCATTGTTTTTTTTTCTGAATAAGGAATCTTTTTATTGAATATCAACATTATTAATGCATTTTGAGATGTATAAATAATCATTCCATAGTTGTAGAAAATCATAAAAAAATTACAATTTTATGAAAATTGTTCGTCCCCATGGGATGATCATTCCATCATCATTTAGCGCTTGGGTTGTTTCTTAAAGGACGGAGATATTTAAGCCTCTGTGGTGCTTTTCTTTGTTTGAAAAAGATTAACGTGGGAACTTGTCTACTTACCTCAAAAAAAAAAATATTTGTCCCCTTTCTGCACAAACTATATTAAGAAATTATTTGTAGTCTTCTCTCAATTTTTGTAGGGAACGTGACTTTAAAAAGACAGTATGTACTTGAAGGAAAATACACTTAGTTACTAAATATGTGTTTCTTTAAATTTTTTACTATTAAATTTGTAAATTATAAATTTTCTTTGAATATTTTACTTTTTTATTGGTTGCCATTTATTTTCTTACTCATGCTTTGACAGCGTACCATGATGTTCTAGCTTATTAAAGAAAAGAAAAGGCTTCTGTTATTTATGTCATATCAGATTTGTTAAGTGAATCTAAGAGCTCTCCATCACACTTACAAATGAATTGCAAATATTAATGCTGTATCTATTTAAATTGAAGAAATGTAAAACACTTTCTAATTTAATAATGTTTTTTTATGAAAGATGAGAGACCGCTCTCAAATTTCAAATTTTAACAATGTCAATAATAACAAGTTGTCAAAATTTGTCACATATTTATGCAGTTACTCTACAAGTGATATTACCATCTTCATTTCTGCAATTGCAAAAAGTTACTGCAATAAAGGGTTCATTTGGCAAATCAAGGAATAACTTTAGAAGAGTGGTAATTTTGGAAGAGTAATAGAATAGTGTCTTTTTGGAAGAGTGGTATTCTTGACTATTCGGAAGAGCGAAAATATCGTTTGACAGTTGTTAATCAAAATAATTAAAGTATGGATAATTATGATACTAACAATAGAAAAATAATAGTAAAATAATAATAATAATAATGATAATAATAATAATCGTAGTAGTATAATAATAATAATGATAAAATAATCATAATCATAATAAATAATACTATTCATATAATCATAATAATATAATATAAATATAAATATAATCATAATATAATAAAAAATATAATTATAATCATAATCATAATAATAATAAATAATTAGAATTTTAATAATATAATCATAGTATAATAATATAATATAACATAATTAAATAATAATAATAATAATCATCAAAATCAAAATAATATAATAAAAAAAATTATAATCATAATCATAATCATAATAATAAATAATATTAATCATTATAATATAATAATAATATAATCATCACTATAATCATAATATAATGATATAATGATAATATAACCATAATCAAAATATAATAATATAATAATAAATAATCCTAATTACAATATAATAATATAATAATAATAATAATATCATAATAATAAATAATCATAATTATAAAAATATAATAATAAAATAATCATAATAATAATAATATCATAATAATAAATAATCATAATTATAATAATATAATATAATAATCATATTTATATTCATAATATAATAATATAATACTAAAATTATATTATTATTATATAATGATAATAACTAATAGTAAAATAAATAATATTATAATACTAACAAGTGATGATAAAAATATAATAATCATAATATTAATATAATAATAAATCATAAGATAATATAACATAATAATATAATACTAATAAGTCGTAACCATAATCATAATCATAAACATAATATAATAATATAATACAACATAATCAAACAATAATCGATATTCCGACGAGAGCTAATCCGGTATACCACCTATCACTTGGTAAACCGGATTAGCACTCTTCTGCACTCTTCTACTTAGTCTAAAATTAGTTTGGCAAATTAATTCATCGGAATAGTAATTTTATTCTAACTTTTTGTTATTCCATTGAGTGCCAAACATACCTAATTGATTAAAAAATAATAATTGAACTTTTTACCACGTCAATAAAATTAATATTAAATTTGCATGAACAGAAACATTTTAAAATTAATTTAAGATAATGTTAAAATAATGATATGACAAAAAACATTTTACAGTCACACAATTGAAGTGGAGTGCTCAATACCAGTACCACTGAAACATTTTAAGAAGATACGTCACACATGAAATGTGCTATCTTATGCAATACCTCGATAGAAGAAGACGTAAGTGATTGAGACCTGTCAATACCACTGAATGATATCAGTGGCTGAGACGTGGACACGGACGAAGAAACGTAACGCAAATCAAGACAGCAAGCTGCATGTTCCGAGCTAAAAGCTAACAAGGTAGTATTGACTACTATTGAGCAACGGAGAACTGCCGTGAGACTGTGAAGAGCCTATGGGCAATCCTTGGAAAAAAAAATTCTGCGGAGAGAACAATGCCACTTGATGTTGGTTCTTGCTCAGTGCTTACTAGTGTTTTGCCGGTGGGTACCGCGGGTACGGGCTGGGTACATCCGTGGCGGGCGGCAGGTAGGGCGGATAGACGGGTACGGCGGACACGGATAAATGGATTTTTTTTTTTCAAAATCGTACCTACCCGTTTCATACTCGTGCCCGTCGCGGATACACGGTACGGTACGGGGGTACTCAGGCACGGGCACGGATACAGAATTTGTTTTTTTGTTGTTTTTAAAATAATAGATTAAATCAAAAAATAGTTCAAAATTTTAAAATGAACGTTTAAAATATAAATAAAAAATATCTTAAATCAATTAATTTGAAACAGTAAAATATAAATAAAAAATTTATTATATCAATTACTTTAAAAATAATTTTGAATTATTTTAAAATAATAATTCACGGACGGGCGGGCAGGTACGGGTAGGTAGGTACGGACGGGCGGGTAGACGAGTACGGGTACAGCCGGATAGCGGCGGGTAGACGGGTACACGGGTTGTACCCGGCGGTAGGCGGGTACAGGTACAACGGGTTTTTCCGAAAAAAAACCCTGTCCGGCCCATCTCATGCCCGTACCCATGTACCCGTCTATACCCGAGCACGGGTACGGATACCCCGGGTAACGGACACGGGTAGGCGGGTACGGATTTTACCCGGCGGGTATAAGCAAACCACTAGTGCTTACCGAGGACTGCAACGCTGATTTGGAGCTCTCGGAAATCACAATCAGGGGCAGAGGAAGGGGACGCACAATCATAATTGTCAAAACTATCAAGGAACATACAATTTGTCAATATAGTTTTAATATTCCGTCGCTCTTGGTCCCCCTCCCCCGTTAAAATATCAGCAAAATTAATTTATATATTCATAGTCGAGGTAAAAAATAATCAACCACTTCAATTTTTTTCAACCAATCAGCACCAATGTATAAAAAAATATGTAAACATGGTTAATTTTATCATTTATTCGTTATTGATCTCATATATATCTTTTTGTAAAAAAAGTTTCTGAATTATTTATTTAATTCAGCAAATAATATGTTTAGAATGTATATTTCTCATGCAAGTTTCATTTCATTTGTGCTCTTGAATTACTTATTTCAGAGTATTTAATTAAAAATATTATGTGTTGATATTATTTTAATTAAATCTCAAATTTAATGTGTTATGCTTCAAAGGTCTTTTTTGTTTATTTGACCAAAAGCTATAAAAGATTAATAGGATAATTTAAATTCATATTCTTTGTTTATATTTTTAAATAAACTTTTGGGGGGTGGGGATTTGATGCCAATTATAGTTATCAAAGTGAAACAATAGCAACTTTATTTTTTTATTGCTTATATTTACAAATTTGAACCATTAGATATATTTATATTATTTCATTTTTATATAAAAAATCACAAGAGTTCAATAAAACTGAAAAAACGTGAATTACGTTATATTCTTTTGGTAAGAATTATATTTCTAAATCTGATCTTTTTTGTGAATAAAAGTGATCTTTTATTTATAAAATCCGGTCATTTTATGACCAATATGAATTCAAGCAATTTTGATATAATACTAAATTATAGATGAAAGTAGAATAAATTAATTAATTTAAACTTAATTAACAACCCATTAACAAATTGAATTGTCTGCTAATTTAAAAAGTAATCATGCCTCATTATGCTGGAATTATAGCTCCGAACTTGATCACAAGAGACTAATCGTTATATGTTAGGGTTGTCCATTGGAATTTACCCCAAAAAAAAACTGTAATCAAATTAAATAATCAAAAAATATAAATTTTGAAAATATTTTCGATAAAAAATATATATATAAAGCAAGATTTGAATGTTCTTTTAATACTAAAAGGACTGTATAATAATAATAATTATAATAATAATAATAATAATTATTATTATTATATAATAAATTATTATAATATTATAATAATTATAATAATAATAATAATAATAATAATAATAATAATAGTTGTTATTATTATGACCAGTTCATGCAATTATTCACATGATAATTTATACAAAATAACACAAAAAATGTATCGTTTTGTGAGTTAAATTATACCTAGGGGTGTCAATGGGTCGGGTTGGGTCGGGTCATATTATTTTATTATTATTTTTTCCCGATCCGATTAAATTCGGGTCAAAAAATCTTAACCCATACCCGACCCGATCGGGTCACGGGGTCGACCCAACCCACCCATGTAAAATAATTAATTATTTATTAATTATTTTTATATAATTTTAAGTAATTAAATATTGATTAATTTATAATTAATCTTAATTAGTATATAATTAATATAGATTTAAGCTTTAATTAGTACTAAACCATAAAATTCAAAAAAATCTTCTATTATAATTTCGTGCGTCGTTGGAAAAATCATAATTACGGAAAGGGTGATGCTATTTGAAGATCATTCAAAATTTATATATCTGTGATATATTTTCTCAGTTTGTTTTTGAAGTTCATTCAAATATATCTGATCTATTTGAAGTTCAGTTTGTCTTTAATAGTACATAGGTAAGTAATGGAAAATTAATATGAAAATCATTCAAAATTTATATATCTGATATATTTTTCTCAAAAGGTGCTGATGATATAACATTTTGATCATAAAAAAAAATTTCGTTGCATATAAATTTATTTAATGATTTTGTGTTTGAAATGAGCTCTTATGATTTATATAAAAAATTGAAATCAAAGTCAACTTCTATGGTGTATATGTCCAAGCACAATGATGATATTAATATAATTTAATTATAATTTAATTATCATTTGATAGTTCATCAAATACAGTTAAATTAAAATCGTTGTAAAGTGCATAATATTTTGATAGTCTTTGATGGACTAGTAAATAATAATAAAATAATATAAAATTTTACTCAACGTCAATCTATAAATAGAAAAATATATCTATAAGATTTTTAATATTTTTTATATCTATTTGGAGATTCATTGTTAAAATTGTCAAGATAACCCATTACTATCTGATTCGGGTCAAAAAAATTAAACCCATACCCGATCCATTTATCTTTGAGTCATGTTGGGTCGGGTCGATAATTGACACCCCTAATTATACCTTAGACATATTGTACTCATCCATTTTATATGGATGCGAGAATAATGGTAAATGAGTTGTTAGATCAAAATATATGAAGATATGTAAACAAAAATTAAGGATAAAGGGCATCGATAATTTGATCTATTTAGAAAGTTTGAAAATCTAACTCCTTTTATGTATTATTAATATATTTTCATGGAAAACTATTAAAAGAATTAAAAACTAAGAAATATATTATGTATAATAGTACATCAGTACTCTAACCTAAACTGTCCTTTATAATGTAACTTTGAGCGTTGATGGTCGTAATATATTTTCCACTACTTCAGCAACACATCAAATGTGATAAGCGTTTTATCTAAATTGTATGCATATATCAGTCATGTGTACATAATGTTTTCATTTTATGAAATTATCATAGTCGTTCTTTTAAAATTTGTACACCTTCTAATTATTACTAATTTGCTTTTATATATTTACTTCTTTGTGGATTTTTTTTTTTTTAAGTTCTGGAGAATTGAAAGTTCTGTGCACTATTTTCACCAATCTATATATAGCAGATATGAGCACCGTGTAATTGGCATTTTCCCAATTAATTTATTTTTGTTTCAGCCAATATCGTACTATCCGTTTTGTAACAATATCTTAACGGACGGATTCCGGACAAATTAAGTGAAGAAACCATATTATCTGGATGACAAAGACATGCACTTCTCCCACAACGATCAACGTAAAAATCCAGGCAGGTACAAAGGGCTTTGAATTAAAAAATTAGTTCAAAATCCTATGGAGCCGTTGATTTTATATCGAGATTCGTAATAATTATTGAAAGTATGAATTTTAAATTTAGAATTTATTAAAAATACGAATCTCAATGCAAAATAACGACTCCAAAAAACTTTAAATCAACTTTTTAGTTCAAAACCCTTTGTACCTCCCCACCTCCAAGATCCAATACCCAATACAACTATAAATCTTGACTTTAATTTACTAAAATTCTTCCCGCTAACCTATTTTATTATTGGTAAAAACAAACCCAATTATATATAGTATCGTGCATTTTCAATATTTATTGTTGGTGTTTATAATATTATTTTTAAATGTCTATACGTTTTTATTTTACACAACCCCTTGATAGTGTGAAAATAAGAACAAAATAACATAATTAGGTATATTTGTACTTACAAAGTCATGTGGTAAAACATTGAAAAAATAATATTTTAGGTATTTATTTATTAAGATTCTAAATAGTAATTTTTGGTTATCACGACACAGTCCTAGAAAAAGCTATGTGCTATAATGAAAACTATCCGACATAACATAAATTAAAAATACTAATTTTTTTGTCTAAAGATTTCATAGAGCAAATTAATAAATAACACAAAATTAATTAAAAGATAATACTTACATTGAACAAATATAATTTTTAAATTACTACTCAAAATATCTTCGATATAGTAAATTATGAAATTAAATAATACATATTATTTTTCATAAAGCGCGTTCCATAATTAACTAAAGTACATGATGAATTGATTAAAATACTAAATTTTGGTTAGATTAAGTCTCAAAACAAAGATTTTTAGGTTAATTTAATTTAAATTAGATTTAAATTACTCAAGTTCAATGTATTGTCTAGTTTTAATTATTATTTCAGGTAAATAATGGAACTCAAGAAGAAAGCAAGAGAACGATGTTATTGTTACATTTATATTTACAACATCATGAAGGAATTTTAATCTAAAATTTATATGAAATGATTAAAATTATATATCAATATTGTAGATCTTGTTCGTAGCTTTATTGAGTCACTTCAATCGGAGTTTGGATAAAGAAATTATATTAATTTAAATTTATTATGAATAAATGTATAATGGTGTGCAATATTGTCACTATATACAATAGAAATTCGTTGTCACCGTTATAGTGTTAATAACGCAAATAACACAATATAGATGTGCAATGTAGCATTTGGGTTAATAAAAAAAAAACATAAAAATAATTATAAATAATAATAATAATAATAATAATAATAATAATAATATAGCGGCGCTATTTAAAAGCTTGGTGTTTATACATTCACTTCTAACAGTTTATACATAATTATTTTTTTAGTAATCATAATTTTAATAAAAAATCTAACATATAATTTTAATCATAAAAATAAAAATAATTATAATTATAATAAGATAATAATAAATTAATCAACTATAATAAACATATAATAATATAATACAACATTATAAAATAATAATAAATAATAATAATCATAATCATCATAATATAATAATATAATAATAAATAATCTTGATCATAATAATATAATAATAAAATAATTATATTTATATTCATAATATAATAATATAATATTAAAATTATATTTATAATAATAATAAATAATATAATAATACTAATGGTAACGATAATATAATAACAATAATGATAATAATAATTTAATAATAATAATATAATGATAATAATAATAATAAATCATAATCATAATATTAATATAATAATAAATTATAATCATAAATATAATATAATAATATAATAATACTAAATCTTAATCATAATCATGATATAATAATATAATATAATATAATCAAACAATAATCGCTATTCGATTTGAGAGCTAATCCGTATTCCACCTATAAGTTGTTATACCTGGGATTAAGACTATTCTGCACTCTTCTACTTACTAAAATTCGTTTAAGAATTAATTCATCGGAATAATTTATTCTATTCCAACTTTTTCTTTATTATGGATGCCAAACGGACCCCAAATGATTATACGAAATTCTACGGAAGATTCAAAACTGTAGGGCCCACCAACGCAATCAGTTCAAGTTCTGCACTTCTGCTGCCGGCCCAGTGGGTGCAAAGCTTGATTGATTTACGATGTTTATTTACTATCTGATTTCTGAACAGATATCAAATCATCAACCAATCTCCAAGCAACCAACCCAAGATAATCAATGAATGTTTACTAGTTTCTGTTTATGAGCATGCAAAAGAATTTTATATATGAAAAAAATCAAAATAATGACACAAAGGTTGGATAAGTATTATCTTTATTATGGGAGAGGGATCCAGACAATGAACTTTTAAATACATATTAAAAAATTTAAAAATAAAAAAAAATATTCTTTTACTTATAGATTTGTAGTGTTTCAAATTTTATGTAATTTTGTTATGGTTTAATAGCCCATCAATGATTATTAAATTGAAACCTTTGTATTGAAACCAGCACCCAGCTCTGTCCACCATCCAAACTTAAAAAAGAGAGTGAACCAAGCGATAGACTGATTTAGCACACATACCTGCATCATAATTCCCCATGGGATGAGAACTATTTCTTTTTTTAAGGAAAAAAGAAGTTACATTCTATGAGAATGACTAAATTTGGTTTCTCAAAGCAACCTAAATCACATCAAAATTGTTACATGTAGACACAAAAATTACTGCTAAGTTTGATGAGTACAAAAAATAATCTATCTGCGAAACCTCTGACTATCTCTTTCATCATGTTTATCATAATACCTAGATGAAGATCCCTTTTCATTCTCCTGTCTATCATCTCTCCTATCTGAGCTTCCATCAATGCTTCTTTTTTTCTCTCATTTTGACGGTCTCTCAGACTTGGGCTGCTTCGCCTCCCCCTTTTATTGTGATGAGAATCACCATCAAATTTGTCATTTTCCCATGCCGAATCGCCCATTTGCGGCTCCAACGCGGGTCTCCACCATGCTGTATATGAAAAGGGTATCAAAACTGAGAGTTTTATCTATCATACCAAGCCACAGCAAGGCACAAACTTTAACATCACATCAAAAAATTTCAACTTTTAAGATATATATGATGATGCACAACAGTTCTCATAGACTGTTTTAGCATCTAGGTCAAGATGATTGCAGAACAATAGTTAAAGACAAAAGTCTGCAGTGCATTATTCAATTAAGCCTGAAATTATTGCCTTTTCTGATAAAAGACCCTAAACCAATGAAAATGTTTAGGCCTTCCAATTGTTAAGTTACAACAGTAATGCAGTTAAGATATGATTATGCATGTTGCTGCACTACATTAAAGACCTTTAGTGCCATGTACAAATTGTTTCATCAAGACTGCTCAGAAAAGGTAGAGGGAAGGGGAAGGAGGGGTGACCAGACGTGCCCCACTTGCACTATTTGTTGTAATATCACTGAAAGCCAACAAAATGAACAAGTTGCAGGGACTATGATCGCTGTATTCTAATAATATTGAAACCTCTGAAAGGAAGCACAAGTTACAGGGACTATGATCGCTGAATGTGCAAAAAAAATTCAGGGAGCAAACTTCTGACACATAAGAACACCTTGTCTGGTATGACACTAATACTGGCATATTACACCAGTAGATCCCACAAATAGCACCCCAAAGGTTTGTGCTTAAGCAGCTTCAACTTCCACTCAGAATTTAAGAATCATCATTTTATTGCGTCCATAAACAAATGCAATGAAAACCTTATTTAAAAATTAAATACTGCTAAAGATGATTAATTACCAGCTCCTGGTGAGAAAACTTGCAAGAAGCGCCTCTATTACACTCCCCTTTTTGAAAAGCATAAGTTATCTTGCTCATTTTCTTCATCTTCCTCTTCCTTCTTTTTGTATTTGCTTACATGATCAACTCGGATAATCCATCCACTCACTCTTCCACCATTTAAATTATCTATAGAAAGGGACAGAAGCATCATAGTATTAACATATTATCATGCAATTATTAAGTTTAGGTTTTTAATGCCCCTATAGTGGTGTATTATTAACTTGGATAATAGCCCATAAAACATCACTCATTTTGTTTCATGTCATCATACAGCTGAATAGTTGTAGCTGATCCTAGTAAAGGTAAGATGAGGTGACTTTTAAATATAATAAGTCAGCGCAGAGAAATGGCTCATTTCATGTAAATACTGTTTAGAATTTTCCTCTTCAAATTGTTCCATGACTAAAGTTATACATACCAAATCAATACATAAGGACAAAAATTGGAATTTAGGATCATTAATAGGAACCATTTTTAACATACTCTCTATTATGCTCAAACCTCATTTTACCAGAGTCAACTTGCAATTGGAGACACTAACAAATAACCATACACAACGAGTAAGATTAACTATGAAGAATTGATACGAATCACACACCAAACAGGCATAATACTTCTAGAATTAATTACTGGTATAGCAACAATAACTGTTAATCATTCTCCATGCAGGAATGATCTTTTGATCCTTTCAAGTTTCAATAACTGAGGTGAGGGAGGAGTGTACAGTGTGACTCTCCTAAACTAAAAAGTACCATGAATGCAATTTCTTTTAATCCAGCAGTGCTTTTGAAAATATAAAGGTACCAGAAATGGTGTAGATGTAAAAACACAGACCTACAGCAAGAATGGTGCTCCTTTGATCTTCATAAGCGATGAATGCAAACCCCTTGAACTTCTCCGTGCCTTTATCTCTCACCAGGTTAACATCAACCATCTCCCCATATCTGCATTAATACAAATAACCTTAGATAAGCTACTAGCCCAAATCAATTACTGTTCCACTGGAAATTACACCCTATATATATATTCCAATATTTGCAGATTGTACCGCAATACATCTCATGATAGCAACTGGAACCCAAACTCTCAAGTGAACACTAGACCTCGTTGACACTTGATTGCAATTACCTTGTAAATTCGGGTGAAATTTGCAAAGGGAGAAGAAAATAAAATAGTAATGGAAGTAAACAAAAGAGAGAGGAGAGGGGTACTGAGAAAATACGGCGGGGAGATCTCCTTCGGCGGGGTCATAGGATAGGCCGCCGACAAAGACGTAAGCGGAGTCTTTGTATTTGGCGTGCCATGATGAGTCATCCGATATCCCAGCGCCGCCTCCGTGGATGTTATCTTCTGAGTTCGCTTTACTAGAGTCAGAGGATTCATGGCGCCTACTGCTTGATCGCGCTACTCTCTTCTCCTTCGTTAGCTAACCCTCGATTTCTCAAGGAAACAGTTTGAGGGGGAGAAACGGCCAACGGGGTCTCACATTTGGCGGGACCGCACAGCCTCTGTGGAGATCTCAAATCTAGATGTATTTTAATACACAAATTGTGAATAGTGTAAATGCGAATTTTGATATACATATTTATTATTATTAAACTAAAATCATTGATAAATCTCTGTAGGGGATACCATATCCACATTTGGCATAGCTGCTTGTTCAAATGATTTTGTGTAGGGCTGTACTACAAATCTGTTTAATTTTTGAACTCATCTGATTTGTTTTTTGAGAAGTTATCGGGTTAGATATGAGGTGAGATTTTAACTAATTTAGTTTATTGAGTTGGGTTTTGAATTTACTTTTAGAAATCCATCTAATTCGGACTCGACTATATAATTATATATCATATATATTTTTTTAAATATTGTATATATAATTTATTGATAATCAATAAAATAATTATTTAAGAGTTAATATTTATATTATTCTTTAATTATTATCATAATAGTTTTTGTTTTATTTTTATTTTTTAGATGTTATATATCACTTTTGTTTATAATATTAATTATATTTTTTATTTATTTATCTTTTATAAAATATGATAAATATTTATTTTTTTAATCCTTTATTCATAATTAATGTGAAATTATTATTATTTTTATATTTTCATCTTTGGATCATTAATAAAATATATTATTTAAAATTAATAAAAATATATGATATATTATTTAATTAAAATATTAACATGTTTAACCCGTATAATATGTAAAAATCCGTAAAAATCAGTATGTAAAAAATTATATGGGTTAGCTAAAAAAAAAATTAACCCAGTATAACCGGATTGGATTTAAATTTTTATAAAAAAAACATTAATCCACCCATTGTATACCCTTAATTCTGGATAAAAGTATAGAAATCCCTTATATTTAGACTCAAATAACCCCACATTTAAAATTGAACAAACATTATCTTATATTTTCTAACTAGTTGTAAATATTTCCTTTATTCAATCTTTTTATTGAAAAATTTTAAAAATTCAAAATAGTAAAGACTTTTATTGAAAGTTCATAAAAAGTCCATTAGGTTGTACTATTAATTAGGACAATAAAATTTAGTATTTGACATATGAAACTAATGACCTTTAGGTTGTACCTTTCATCATCTCCAAGGTATAATTTTTGAAATCTCATACAAAGTAAATAATCTTGTGGTTATGAGCAATACAATGTGATAAGCATACATTAGACCGATTTGATATGATGAGATGTAATTCTTAATGTAAAGATAAATTAATATTAATTTATGCTATTTATACTATAATATACATATTATGAACTATTATTCAATTAAGAAAGAAGTTATGCTTAAGATTTAAATAAAAACAAGGGGTTATATTTGATTTTTTTTAATTTTAATTATTCAATTGAAGGTAAGATAATATTTGCAACTATTTAGAAATCTAAAATGTAAGGAGGAACTTGTTCAATTAAAAATAGGGAAAAGGAATCCTTGACAATGGGTTATCTTGACAATGATTTTCAAATAAATATAAAAATATCTTAAAATAGAATTTTTTTTTATAGATATGTTCTTTTACTTCTAGATTAATGGTGATTCAAATTCATACAATTTCATTATTGTTTATTAGTCCATTAAAAACTATCAAAATAACAAATCCTATCAATTAAAGGCTTCTGACAGAATAGTAGCACTTCTCACAAGAAAATTGGGCCGGCCTATGGGCTGAGAAAATATTACATTTTTTTCATTTTCGTTTTTTTTTTTGTGTGGGGTTGATATGTCATATGTAGCGCTGAAAGTCTGAAATTAGAAGCTATTTGTAAGTTGCTACGACAAAGGATTGTCGCGCTCCCGAGTCCGAGGGAAAGGAATGGGAAGGATTGACAGGAAAGAAAAGATTAAAACATGATGTTAAGAGTATGGCAAAAAATCTTACTCAAAAAGAGTATGGTAAAAGTTCTTACTCAAAAAGTGGTAAAAATTCTTCTTTTTGTCTCTCTTTCTTTATCTCGCTTCATTCACCTCTTTTGCCCAACTTAAGAACACACCTTTAGGGATATTATTTTTTTGATAAAAATATGAGGGCTCAATACCTCAAATTTTCATTAAAGCAGGTTGCATTAGGGCTACATATGAGTCTGAGTTCGAGCGAGCTGGGCTTAGCTCGCTCGGTTCATGAAAATTCGAGTCGAGTCGAGTCGAACTCGTGAAACGCTTCGAGCTGAAAAACTCAACTCGTTACTATTCGGGCTAACTCACGAGCTGGCTCACGAGCTAATATATGTGCATTGACTCAATTTGACATTTAGATTTAGTGCATCTACAAACTATAAAATTGGTACATTTAGAAAATTGATATAAAAATTGATACAAAATTGATATATCAACAAACTATATTTTCAATAATATTTTTACTGTATTAATTTGAATGGATAGATCAACAAGAAAATATCAAATTAGATATATGAATTTAATTACAAGCGAGTAAAAAATGACGTCAAGCTGTTGACATTGTGAGATTGTGAGACATAATGTAAGAAAAGTTATCGAATTAAAGTTCGGCAAAAAAACATATAAAATATATTTTATTCGAGCAGAGTCGAGCTACGAGCCGAGTCAATCCCAATTTAAACTCGACTCATTTAACTATTAAATCAGATTAACTCAAGCCAAATTAGTTTGAGCCAGATTAGCTTGAGTTCGAACCCGAACTTTTTTGTGCAGCCCTAGGTTGCACATTGTATGCTTCCCAAATGTGAAGAGTACAGGAGCAGAAAAAAGAAAACAAAAGACAAAAGAATAAAATATCAGTGTACCCACAACTGAAATGAAAAGTACAGTCTCAGGCTCTCAGCAACCAATGAGACGTATAAACAAGGCCGGGAGGCGGGAGCTCGTGAATTAGACAAGTGGAACTACCTATTCAGGGGAGACGAGTACTTCTGACAAGAACCCAAGGACAATATTCTCAGAGATCACAGAGGTGGGGGTATTAGTATCCATCTCTTTTTCTGCTCCACAATTAAGATAACAGACTGCTGTCTACAAGTAGCATCCCAACTTAATTTTTTTTTTTAAGCCAGGACCTTGTTTTTAGATGCTTAAATCTTCATCTCATTCGTGTGTAGGTCTGTGATCTATACCGATTTTGGCTTATTTAGGATTTTTTTGTGTTAAAGTTCTCAATCTATTTAGATTTGCCCGTCTCATTTAATACCACACAGATTCGTATTGCATATAGATCCTATTTTCCGTAATTTTTCTGCGAACATCTTTATCTCTATTATTTTATTAAGGTCGTAAGAATTTAAGAGGTCACCGGAGGTCTGGGTCCGTCTGGAGCACTGAAATCTGTTTAATATTATAAATGCAACGTCACTGTATGTCGTCTTTTTGCATTCTGGCAGTTTTCATCAATGTTGTTCGGTAGTAGTTGAAATATCTGACGGGCCATACTTTTTTCATCATTTCATACTTACCAAACACCATTAGAAGCTGCATGAAATAAAAAATCTATGTTTTGACAAACTGACTCCTCCACTATGTTATGGGAGGCAATTGTTGCTAGCCTTTCTATCATGCAAATTACTTGTCCAGCAATATTATCATGTACAGCTGCTTCTGATTTAGAGCAATAGAAGTACAGCACATATTAATCATTACACAAAAGGAGTTAGATGAACATCTAACTTGAACTTGCTCAAATGCAAGTTCTATTAGTTTATCAGTCTAAGAAAAATACATTATAATAAAAATAATATGGTAAATTCTGCTTCAGATTTAGTCTCTCAGTCTTTTAGCCATACCGAGGATGATCAAGACCCTGATAGAAGGGGACCTGCACAGAAAGTACAAATTTCTTAGTATATTATGAAAATATTATTTGAATAAATTGAGACGTAGATGAAATTGAGAATCTCAAAATTGTCATTTGAATCTCAAAAATTAAGATCAGATCAGCAACACCATCAGATCTTTGCTACCCCATAGTACCAGAGCCACGAATTTGTTAGCAGTACCCATGAAGTAATTGTTTCAAAGTTTGTAATCACCAGTTATTTCATATCGATATCCATACAGATGCAGATTGGGTTTTCAATTTGACATCCGTCTAGTGTTAAAATCCACACCCATATCCTCATTCATTCACAATTAATGTCGATGAGATCATAAGGATATCAGTTTAACACAATTTGGTTGGGTGTAGATAAGAATACGATTTTAAATTAATTATTACAGCAAGTTAGATCCAGACATGGATATAAGTTTAGCACAATTTGTTCTGAATTCATTCTGTTTATATCCCTTGAACTGATATTTCACAAAAAGAATAGGGTCGATGTATGCAATACCTGCGAGACAACATGAGTAAGATTGCCATAGCAGTTGGCATACATCATGGTTGGTGTAGGCCAGGGAGCATAAAAAGCATTTGAAGCTTGGTGGGACCCAAAAGCAGAGAGTGAGCTCATATTTTGATCTGATGGTCTGTAGTTAATGCTGGCCGGATTTCCCACAAAAGACATATATTGTGGCTGGTTAACCACTGGGAAATTTTGGGCTGGCAAAGGGCTCCTGACATATCTGCAGCATTTCAAACCAAATATCTCATTCTGATGTGGATACAACTCAAAAAGGAATTGATAAAATTAAGACATGCATGGGTTCTCTATTGTTGTGGTTAGGGCCTGCCATGTTTTGGACCACTCAAATATAACATGCAATCATTTAAAGTAAGGCTGAGCCAAACAACAAATGAATAAATTGCCCAACTTTTTATCCCCAAATTTCATATAATATAGGAGTCCATAAGTTTACTGAGCCACAACAACTATGTAGATCCAGTGCGATCAGCACATAACATGAACCAATGAACAAACAAACTTTATTAAAGAAGTCTTGTTTTTCAACAAGCTTACCTTTCATAACTCCTGTCATAATCTGGGTCATATCGATCCTTCTCTCTGTCTCTAAACACAGCGACTTTGCTGCTATTCCTCCCCACTTCTTGTGCAATAACCTGTATGTTAGGCAGTGGAACCTCCTTGTCAGCAGCATTACTGGAGCCACTGAAAATTCTGGCCCGTGCCTTATCATATGCATCTTCCCTTTCTTCTATACTCTTCAGCAGGTTTTTCTTTGCTTCTGTTCCCATTGCATCATCAGTTGTAGTCTTTGGTCTCTGACAGAGCACAATCTTGCATTTCTCTGAAACTTCACCTTCAGATTTCTTAGGTGGGATCTTCGACAGCAGCAAAGAGGGAAATTTACTATTGGGTGTCTTTTTTGCGATTACTTTGTTGACTAAGGAACTATTCACTATGCTATCAGCTACAGTAGTTTCCAAACCATAGTGTTGTGCCACACGATGAGCAGCACATCGCAGGTAGGATGTAGGGAAATGCTGGAACTCAAATTCGTGCAACTCAGGGTTTTGGATGAACTTTTGTATGTCCAGCTCCATCCTCAGAACTGCAGTTGAACAGAGAATTTATAACCTTGCAAACAACTTCATACAGGAGAACAATGAAATTACATAAGATATAAATGCAAAAACAGTGTTGTCTTCTTTGCAATAACCTTAGTATAATAATTTCATTCATCCTATCTTGAGGCCGATATATTAATTTGTCCATCAATTGAGAAACAACTGAATTACCAAAATAAAGACAGAAAAGGCTATAAACAGTTCCAGGTTTCCAGCCTTCCAGCCTTCCAGCCTTCCAGGAGCAAACCAATTGTTATGATCTCAATTTGGCTGCATTATAGGCAAGGACGCAAGGACGCAAGGACGCAAGGTCTAATCTAATACCTGCCAATGCATGCAGCTGGCCTATTTGTACCTGTTGTAGTCTTATGTCAACCTTAAAGTGCAAAATCAACAGCTGGCTGGACGTAGTCAGGTTAAGTAAAATTTTCAGGTTCCTTTTATTCAGAAAAAAGATGAAAGAAAATATGGGCTACAAAACATAATAGATTCACAAGATACCATATAACAGTATCAGGCAAATTTTCAGCTTTAACAGGAAAACAAAAACTCAGTTTGGTGTTGACCAAACACTAACACTAACTGCAAAATCCACTGCAGACATGATTAAAGAGGTTACATAGAACAAAAGATTTGCAGAATCCTAAGCAAACCACTCCAAGAACCAGTCTGAGAACTAACAGGATAAGTCAATAGTTTAATCTACAGTTAAAACAAACCAATCTCAATTTGAACTACTTAACAATTCCAATAGAGTAAATATACGAATTGCGTCTCAAATATATAAACAAAATAACGTATTTCCAAGTTCCGATCACTAAAATTTAATAAATCTGAAAACCTAGCTAAAACAACTACCAGAGCATACTCAATTTAACAGTTCTAAAAAGGAAAAGAAAAAAGAAAAGGGAAAAGGGAAAAGGTAAGCAAAGAAATTTCACCAATAAGACGATAACGAGGGTTCTGAAGAAGCTCCACGAGGAATGGATCGACCACCGGCTTCTCATCGACCTGTTGCAAGGCGTTGTCATGAGCCGCGGCGCAGGACATGGGGCCATAGAACGAAGCCATGTCGTAATGAAAGCTCGAAATAGAGGAGTCTGTGCAGACGAAAGGGGGAGGGGGATTGCCGGATCCCTATCCCCTCCCTCCCGTTACCTCTGTTCTCGCTTCGGCGGAAGGGTTTTCTCGCACGAGGCGAGTGTTTTGTTTCTGATTTTTATCAAGCTGGGAACGACGAGTTGGTCGACCAATCCTGACCGTCCGTATGGAGAACTTTGACGAAAAAAAAGATAGTTGGCTTCTGACAATCCGGACCTACTCTGGAGATGATGCATTTAAAAGAGTCGTGTTAGACCGTCTTAGTCGATTTTTGGGGTACTAATTGCGGAGATTCCTAATTCGTAATCATTGTATTATTATTTTAGCAACTATATTATCTGCGGAAAAAAAATACTAATAATTGTGGAATAAATTCCATAAGTGGATTCTTCGCATGTATTATGACCGTTATTTTTTGTTATTAATATATCAGTTATGCAGTTATTATTTTTTAACACAAAAGATCCATAGACAATTAATCTTAAAAGAGATGGTTACATTCAAATGAAAAATAAATGAAGAATCAGCTCTTTGATTCAAAATAAAATAACACAAAATATCAAATGATTTTTTCTTTAATGATCTAGATTTTGTCTACATATACATAGAGAAATAAATGTTAAAGAAACATAAATATTCTTTTTTTTAAGGTGTGTGGATCTCAATAAAACTTCAACTCTTTAATCATCATTTGAATTTATTGAAGTCAAAGTAAAATTCATCTGTTTATTAACTCATTTTATAATACATTAAATGAAAATTGACAACAAATTTTTTATTATAACAACATGACAACAAAGAAACGAAAAACTGACAAAAATGAAAAAAAAAATCGAAAGACAATCAATAAAGAAAAAAATAGGAAAAAGGATGGTGGGAGTGGTATTCACACGTTTTTCTTCGAGAAGTTTCTCTTTTTGAAAGCGGCTGGGGTTCTTTAATTTTGAGTTTTGACTAGGTTTGTGATCGTTTTCTTCTTTCATTTTGCGATCAGCATGTCATACGGTGCAAGTGGTTGGAACTTGGAATGAACACAACAGTGTTCACTGTTCAAATCGACTTACGTCACTTACCAAGAATAATACGAATCTTAGAGGGACTGTTTTAGCAATTAAAAGAATTGATATAAAAACTTCCAGAAACTTATGAAAAAGGGAAGAACTAAAGGATCTGATTGATATTTTGTCCAATTTTCAAATTGGAAGATGGAATCGTTCATCTGACATCCAAAACAAAAACTTCTCTATACTTTGGGTGTATATTTCTTGGTTGCTAAAAATTTGAGTCACATTCAAAACAAAAACTTATTATATTTTGCATGTTTATTTGTCGGCTGATATAATATTTATCGCACAGAAAGACTCATATAGTGAAACCATATAACTTTTATTCTACTTGCCAAAATAACACAATCATTGTTAAAAATATATTACTGGCACGTGATTGCGATTAAAGCATTCCATAATATTCATTCCAAATATAACCCAAAAATTATTCTCAAATTAGCTTGTAGTGTTGTGTAAATTATTGTAAAATATTGTAAGCTAACATATAAGAAGGGATTTGGTATCACTAACTTTAGTGACATCTAATGCTACCAACTTATATTTTAATTTATATTTTAAAATTTAATATTTAAATTTTAAATCTAAATTATTGATCTTGTTCATTTTTATGATAGATGTATGCTCGTAAATTTTGTTCAAGAAGTGGAGGTCTATAACTTGAAGATTGATACATGATTATTGAGTGCGTTAATTGAGTTTTGGAGGCCAGAAACTCACACGTTTTATTTTAATTTTGACGAGATAACTTTGACTCTAGAGGTAAATAGTAAATTTTATTATTAATTTTATTACGGTATTAAATAGGGATTATAGTAATGAAAATAAATTTTAGGACGTTGTATGTCTGTGGGGTATATCAACGATTAGTGAGCCGATGACCGGGTACACTAACAGAGATTTCTCAACATATATCTATCAATTATTTTGGGGAGGATGATATATCAACATTTTGTAAAGATGAAAGGTAATTTATTAGACTTTACATGAACTTTAGTATTTATTTATTTACAAATTGAGATTAAACTGAATATAAATTTGGCAGACATTATATTTCCCTTCAAGAGTTACGGTCCCACTTTGATCATGCTCTGGAGGCTGATGATTATCAGAGTCTTGATCGATATGTGATTAGTTTTCTAGAGTTGGTGGGTCTATCACGTTCCCTGATAATAGTGGAGACTCTGTACCAGCGTTTCTTCTGCCGATTTTGATGGTAAGTGTTATAAAATAATTTATCTTTCATACTTAAATAATTTTTAGTACTAATATTTAGTTTGTAGGATGATTTGCAATCCGACGAAGAAAGAAATTGGGATGTTGCGGTACTTGGTTACCTATATCGACGTCATGATATGGCGTCAGGGATTGACCAAGAGCATTAGTGGTAAGTGGCACTTGTTGATGTTGTGGAGCTGGACATATTTTCCCTTAACTCGTCTATTATCGCCTCAGAGACAGTCATATTCAGTGACTGGCGTAAACTAGATCGCGATGATTGTGCGTATTTTGGCAGGTAAAAATTTATTTATAGAATTAAATCAATCACTGGTAATAGAAAATGGACGCTTGATAAGACTAGGTACCATAATCCATCGCACGTTAGTGTGAAGTACTTGAGGGATCATCTGTTGATGTTGTCTCACACGCATGTCAATTGACGGCCGTACGAGTCGGTACGTCATTTATTACCGACGCTGATAGATGACTATGTGGACTCGTACACTTGTCAGTTTCTACTTATTTATTTTTCAATAGAGGAGTGGTACTATTCGGAGCGAGTAAGGCGACGTTCGACTTAGTTCAGTCGGTACCTCCTCCGCTTCCCGAGGTATTCTATCATATAGACTAAAAAAATATAAATTTTCTGCTTATTATTTCTTATTACTAACTATTTTTACAGTCATTTGTGGAGGAGCATACAAAATTATCTGCGCTTAGATTCAAGAAAAAGAATAACAACTGAAGACAACACAATCAGGCGTATGTGGACAGATGGGATGGGCTTCCTCCACGAGACTCGGATGAAGAATAGTGAATATGGAGGACTATAGGAGGTATCAACGGTGGTTCAACGTGTATGGAGCCGCTAGCAGACCACTTCAATCTTACCATACGGGTGATACATTACCTCATGTACCATCGACAGCAGAGATCCCTGATGTGTGATATATATTCCTCACGTACCTTACAGATAACGCATGGTACACTGAAATTTATAAAGTTTACATATCTATATACAGTGCACGATACCCTGAAATTTATAAAATTTATATATCTATATACATTATTTAGTATTTTATTATGACTTGATTGTTGTATCTTATTTAGTACTTTATTATCTCTTATATGAGATTTGATTGTTATATTTTTTTATGATATTATTTACTTGTTTATTATGACTTTATTTGGTACTCTATTTTTAATATTATAAATAATATTTTTTAATTCGATAAATAATTATTTGGTACATCAATATATCGGAAATTATTTTTTTCCTACGTGCGAAAAAATTTAGGATTCTGTCTCCAAAACTATTTCCTCTTTCACCCCTAATTGAAGCATTTCCAGTTTGTCTTTCTTGAACCTGACGATCTTCGGTGCTTCTATTATTATCTTTGGATCATAACTGTCACACCCTAGAATAATTAAGTCAGATCAGAGATGATTAATCCTGCCACGTACGCACGACGAGACGTGCATACGGAAGGCTAAATGAATAAAATAAACCAATACAGAATAAACAAAACTATAATAATAATACAAAATAATATATAGTTCAGAATATACAGTAAAGTACAATGCCTGATATCAGCGAGGCAGACTCCATCGGAATGGGTAGCATAATCTCTCAAATAAAAATCCAAAAGAAAAAATAAAACTCAAAACCCGATGGATTCTAATCAACTACCCTCGCTCACTGTATGGATACGGCGAAACATCTCTGATATCTCGCAGGACTACACCTAGCACTCTCATCGAAACAAATCCCGCACATGTGTACATGGATCCCACAACCACCGTGGAAACATGAGTAATTTTAAAAATTACTCAGTACGAATTTAGATCATGCCTTAAGATTTAATTTTTTTCCTACACTGGACCCAAATACCGATATCGACTTTCTAAATATAGTAATTATTTATTTATAAGTAAATTTATAATTTAATGTATCTCTTTCAAAATTCGCTATGATGCGATGACATGCGATGACAAAAAACCGAAATATAAAAATCTGTAGATAATAACATAATGTATATATATATATATATATATATATATATATATATATATATATATATAGTCCGACTATGGTACTTTGCAAAGTACAGAGGTCTTGTGTGCTTTGCTTTCTATTTTTAATTTCAAGTCAGAAATAATCGATCTGAACGTTCAATCTAATCTTCATATAAAAATCTATTAGTAAACCAAATTTTATATTTTTTAGATTTTTTTTGCTATTTTTTCTGATTAGGTGAAAATGACTTGATCTGAGAATTCTGGTTCATCCAAAAATGATGGTTTTCCCGCTATCTAAAAAAAATAGCAAATAAATTTCAAAAAATATATAATTTGGTTTACTAATAGATTTTGATATGGAGATTAGATTGAGTGGTTTGGATCGATCATTTCTGACTTAAAATTAATAATAGAGCGCAAAGCACACAACGCTCTTGTGCTTTGTAAATTTATACATAACATATATCACATGAGAAAGAAAATATAAGCACATTCTAGTTATACTATTCTCAGATTAAGCGGTCTTTTTAGTTGCTGTTTCTTTAGATGTCTATATATTACAAATTTACAGATAATTGTGCATTTCATAATTATGCATTTTTTCATACTTTTTTTACATTCTACGTAAAGAAGAATATAATATTATGCATGTTATCTTATTGATTTACATTATAATATTTTTTTTAGGAAAATATGAGAATCTAGCTTTCAAATTTTATTTTGTGTCTATAATTTTTTTGAGATTATCTTAGTTAGTTATCTCTTGAGTTACTAAATCATTTATAACATATATAATACTTGAGACAAAACTTCCATAAGCAAAATATAACAAGGGACGTAAATAATATGTCTTAGTTATTAGTTCTAAAAGAAATTCCATCATTCAAACCTCTCCTTAATTTCGACATGAAAACAGTTGAATATGCCAGCGTAACTCTTCCCCATTCTTGTTTCCACAAACTATCAACCCTGTATGGCTTTATTTAATACCACTGGGTTTATCCCAATTGTGGTATTTAACAGCCCTGATTTATGACTTCATGCTAATTTATCATTTTTTCAGTTTTTTTGTATATAATAATTAAAATAATTATATTATTAATAATAAGAGTGATAAAAGCAAAATATGAAATCTACGAATGACAGAGCGCCACTATCAGTGACGTTTTTGTGTAAAATAGTGTAAACACGTCACTGCTAGTGGCACATTTGCTCTTGCTCATCCTGATCACGATTCCATTACCGTTGGATCAACATTGGATTACATTACTACTGCTGATCAACCACAAAAAACGCCACTGCCAATGACACGTTTACAAAGACGTCATTGTCAGTGACGCGTTTACTTAAAGACGTCACTAGCAGTGATGCGTTTACTTAAAGACGCCACTAAAATGATGCTTGTTTATTTAAAAATTTACTTAAAAAGCGATCATTTACTTAAAGACGTCACTTTAAGATGACAGCGTTTGCTTGCACGCCATCGACGATAAATAATGCGCCGACATTCGTAAATTTAAAATTTTGCTTTTATCACTCTTACTATTAATAATAAAATTATTATAATTATTATATACAAAAAAAAAAACTGTTTTTTTTTTAAACGGGAATTTGGTGTGTGCGCAGCGCTCATGCTCACATGGCGCATTGGATTTCATTTAAGTTTTGTCTGCGGATTCGAGAAACATCCGAAGCGACCAAAACCAAATGACATTTCCTTTGTCGGCGTGATTTAAGATTCGTGCGGAGGTATATTATTCTATTTCGGATTGAATGATCCGTACGATTTTCAATGAATCCTTCAATTAACCACGGCCCAGATCTGGTATAATTATACCGAACGGTCCCAGAAAGCTCTTCAAAAAAAGTTTTAGGATTCTCTGCATTATTATCTCTACAGATTACTGTGAACTAATTCTCTGTATGCTAAATTATCTTCTTCGCAAAACGACTGTCCGCTTTTGGGGATAGCGTTCTGTACAGAAATTGTCATAATATCTGCCTCAGAAGTACCAAGTCGTAGAAAGCACAGCACATCCCTTCGTCAACTAAGACCTTTTGGCTTAAAACAAATAACGAAAAGAGAAGGAAAGACTTCGTCTGATCGTCTCAAAACCACCACTCTTTTTTTTTTTTTTAGGGTCTCAAAACCACCACCTCGTCTCTTTTCCAGGTTTCCTCTTCTGCTTTCTCCCTTTTCTGTGCAATTTTCGATGCAAAAACCTTAGAAACGAGTCGCGAAATCTCAATTGCCATGGCGGAACCATCCCTCGTTGACGCATTCAATCCTTACACCGATGCTTCCTCGTTCGATCCGTGTTTCCTCACCGACGATCTCCCTCTTCCCGACGAATTTACCGATTTCAATTTTGATGTAGATTTCTCAATTGAAGAATTTCTCCAATCACCGGAGCATTCAGCTAACGAATCCTCCGGAAATGGGTCGCTACACTTGGTTGAACCGGCTATGGTACAATCTCCAGATTCAGGTGGATCCACACATGAATCGGGTGTCACATCTGATGATGTGAAGCAAGAGGAAGAGAGCAAAACCGATTGGAAGTTGAAAAGAAAGACCCGAAGCGAAGAAACTATTGAGTCTGAGAACCCTAAGTGTGAGGAGGAGGATGAGAATAAGAAGGCTAGATTGATACGAAACCGTGAAAGTGCGCAACTTTCTCGACAAAGGAAGAAGAAATATGTGGAGGAACTAGAGAAGAAGGTCAAATCGATGCATTCAGTGATTAACGATTTGAATACCAGGATTTCCTATGTAATGGCAGAGAATGCGACTTTGAGGCAGCAACTCAGAGGTGGAGGTGATTTGGCTCAGCCGGCAGTGTATCCTCCACCTGGCATGCATTTTCCCTGGATCCCTGGTTATGCAATGAGACCACAGACCAGTTGTACCTATACCTAGGTTGAAACCGCAAACACCCGCACCAGCTCAAAAACCTAAGAAGAGTGAGAGTAAGAAAGCAAAGAAGGTAGCTAGTATTAGTATTTTGGGTTTGATCTTTGTCATGATGTTTTCTGGAGCAACTTTTCCAGCTTTTATGACCAGGTTAGGAGATGAAGGTACCGACTTCTATAAAAAGAGTATTATGATTTCTCATAGTGATTTGAGCAATAGCGAGGAAATTTTGTCGTGTGGTAAGAAATGTTACACAGGGGAGTCAGGTTTGACAAATAATTCAAATGAAACTCTCCCTGCAATGTTATATGTGCCAAGGAATGGAAAGCATGTGCAGATAAATGGGAATTTGATCATACAATCAGTCCTTGCAAGTGAACAAGCCAATGCGAACAAACAGGAGCCTACCAAGGAAGTACAAGAGGCAACTAGTTTGGCTTTGGCTGGTTATGTTCGCCCTCAATTGAATAATTATGGAGATAATTCTAAGTCATCTTTGCCTGATGGGCCATTCCCTCAATGGTTCCATGAAGGGATGGCAGGTAAATAGAGATTTTATTCCATTCTTTTGGCTTTGTATGCACTCACACACACACACACATGTAGTTATTCAAATATATCTTTTCACCATTATAAATCAAGGTAATCAAATTGGTTGCTGACCATGAATTATTCAATAGTATCCTTATTAATGATTTCCAAGAAGATTACATTTGCTGTGAAATGGACATCTTTCCATTGCTTTGCTAGTATAGAATTGCAATTGGTATCAAGAAAGCTAAAACACCCTCTCATGAATTCTTGGGGGATTATTATGTTAACCATAGAATATATTTTAATTTGAAGAAACTTATGGGGTTCTAGGTGTCAACTATCTTTTCTGAAGATGTATAGGAATAGGATTGGAGTGAATTGTAGGCTGCAAATAATATTTATTCTTGTTGGAGTAATTTAGTTCTACAAGTTTGGACTTAGCTTCTGGTTTTTCCCCTTAGATGCTTGATGTTTTGTTTAATGCTCAATGGATTTGAATTGGTAAATTTCTATTCTAAGCCTCTTATAGTATCTACTATCCTTTGTTTCAGCCAAGAAGAAGTACACATTAACTAATTCTTAGAGTTGCCGTACTTTGTTTCTGGTAGTTTCTTCAATTTGTATTAATGAAGTGATTTATTTTGACAGGTCCAGTTCTGAGCTCGGGAATGTGCACTGTAGTCTTCCAATTTGATGTGTCTTCTAACATAAGTGGTGGCATTGTTCCTGCAACAACAATTGACAATATAACCAATACAGTTAACAACTCAACTGATAAGAGCATCCCCCCTTCTCGCCTCCCCAACAAGAGGAAATGGAGCAGGAGAGTCATGTACAACAATGCCATCCCCCTTCCTGGCAAAACACTAGACAACAACAACACAAACCATTTCAAGAATTCAGACGGTGATAAGAAACCAGCTTCCAGAATGGTGGTCTCAGTTCTAGCTGATCCAAGAGAAGCAGCTGGGGATGGAGATAGCGTCTCGCCAAAATCTCTATCTAGAGTTTTTGTTGTCGTGCTCTTGGATGGCATCAAGTATGTCACATACTCTTGTGTTCTCCCATTGAAAAGCGCTGCACACCATCTGGTGAACTACTGATTGGGAGAAAAAGGATCTCTTCCGTTTGGAGTTGCTTCTTGATTTTTGAGCGGAGTTTCTTCTCATATATACTGACACCGCTTGTAGATATTCATGGTTGCGGCCATACTTTCTAAATGCTAGAGCTGTTGTTTATGTGATTTTTGTTAGACTTGTTGTAATGGATTTGATATAGGTGTTAATTTGAAGAGGAACTTGATAAGTTTAAATTCGCGAGTAGTGTGTTTTCTATCTTTTGGGGTTGCAGACGGTTATGACTGTAATTGTAAGACGTCTCCTGTTTTCAGCATCCGAAATACCAGATACGTTGAAGTTAATGGACGGTAACTGTGCATGATAGACAAAAGTCACAAAGCTGCTTTGGCATTTTTGACAAACCGATTGTTTTATGATATTTCGGAGAAATTACAGCGCCTTTTATATCCTTCGTGCAGGCTGAGAAACGTTCTTGTGATTACCAGAAAAATATAGTTACCGTACATTGAGGCTATATTGACATTGGACGGTACATGATTGTTGAACAACGATTCTGTCAATTAATGGCAATCGAAACAACGCATGAAAGTGGAAAAGAAGGTACGATTTTAGGTAACATAGAGCCTTTCTATGATTAAATATATGTATATTAGTGCAAAATATTTAAATTGTGATTTTTTTTTATAATCATTGGTTATTCACTCTTTATAATTGATTCACATAGAGGGATCAATGAAGATGTGTTAAGAAATAGATTAGTAATAAATTATTTTGGACTTAAATAATCTTAGATATATCTCATCATGGACTAAAGTAGGAAAAATGTCAAAGATACTATTACGATACTAACGATAACAAAGTTACCGTTGCATTTATATGTATTTATAAGCTTCTGCAAACAATATTGTACAGTTATAAATTTTATCAGATTGATAATAAAAAATTATCATTCACCATTTTAAGTACTCTTAAAATTTCACATGATATAAGAGCCACAAGTTCCTGATTCAATAGATCTCACAACAAAAATTCAACATCACAAGAGCTAAGGGCACGATTTACCAGTACTGGACTGAGCAACAACTAGACTGGCAAACCAAGTTCCATTACACGAAGAAATCAAGTTAAAAGCATTCCCATATAAAAATTGCGGACCGCAATTATCAATTGCGGACCGCAAATGCTCTCTGGTTCGTTCTGGAAAAAAAATGCAAAAATATCGGACCGCAATTTTAAAATGTCGGACCGCAATTTTTGGGCTGGCAGCGCGAATTTGCAGTTTTAAAGCGGTTTTCTCATTGGAATTAATAGATTTTGACACCCCTTCGTCCCAGACATCTCTCAACTGTCTGGAGAGGAGATCCAAAGCAAGAAAGAAGAGGAAGAACACCATGAGAGGAGAATTTGAAGGAGAACTCAAGAACCGGCGAGAAATCGTAGATCTTCTTGGTTTATTCTTTTCTTTACTCTTTTCTCATGTTGTACTGCTGTTTAAACATGAATCTTTGTGCAATCCTTGACATGATTTGTGGCTAGACACCCTTCTAGGGGTCTAGGTGTAAATTCGATAACTCGAATGGTTTAATTTACTCGTTTGTTGATCTTTTAGTTCTTGTTGTTTGTGATTGCTATTTTGTCTGAATTGAATGCTTAGTTTTAATCAATTGCATATTACCCTAAAAGTGAAAGCGGAAACCGAAAGGTGGAACTGAATCTTCTGACCCAAAATAGTGATTTAGGTCGTAGGCCAAGTACTTAATCGTGAAACTTATTACCTAAGTGAAAACCGAGAAAACCTTAAAAATTGTGTGAGGTACCGAAATGCGAAGTACAAAATCTAGGTTATGCCAAAGTGACTCACTGATCTTAATGGACTTAGACTTGTAAGGTGAAGTACTTAATCGTGAAACCCGAATTGTTTAGGTACGGTATCAAGCCACGAAAGTGTAAATTTGGTACTAAAATCTGAGATTAAATCCCCGACAAACACTAGAACAAATTAAAAGATTGAGTAGAGTGAATTGACCAAACGAGTGAGAGTGAAACCGAAAGCCCCTAGAATCCTCAATCTGATAAACTTTTCAGTCATTGTTGTTGGATTTACGCACTTTTAGTTTAATACAAAACTCACTTTTGATTGTCTAGATTAGTGAAACTTGTTAGAACCAGTAATTCACCCTTGTCCTTGTGGTTCGACACCCCAACTACTACTTGACTAGGCCGTACGCTTGCGATTGAAATTGAGTAAAATTAGGATATTTATTAGCTTAGCAAAATCCACATCAAGCTTTTTGGCGCCGTTGCCGGGGACAACGGTGTGAATATCGGTTCAACCTTTAGTAACTGAGACTAGATATTTCCTTTTAATTTTTATTTCTTTTATTCTTGAATTTTCTGTGATCTACTTGTTTGATTGCTTTTTCAGGACTCGATCTGGCCGGGCAATCAGGTCTCTTGGTGTACGACGTAGAACCAAGGAGACAACTTCTCTCTTCGAGCAACCATTTATTCATCTCGCCATCGCAGAAGCAAACCAAATGGCGGAGAATGATGAAAACCGCCTTTGAAGGACTTTCACGCCGAAAGCAATTGAAATTCAACTAGGCTACACGGTGCCTAATGTAGTAGTAAATAACTTCGAGCTGAAACCCGCTCTCTTGAACATGCTCTCTCAACACATGTTCAACGGTTTAGCCCATGAAGACCCAAACCAACATTTGGTCATGTTTGAAGAACTATGTAATACGGTTAAAATTAATGGTGTTGAACCCGAGGCCATTAAACTTAGAGCATTTCCTTTTTCTTTAGGAGATAAAGCTAGAAATTGGCTAAGGTCATTAGATACCGGTACAATAAGAACATAGGATCAAATGTCTGATGCTTTTCTTTCTAAGTATTTTCCTCCATCTAAAACTTCTACCCTTCGTGCTCAAATTATAAATTTCAGGCAAAGAGGAGGAGAATCTCTCGGCGAGGCATGGGATAGATACCAAGAAGCTGTGCGTCTTTGCCCGCACCACGGGCTCGAAGTGGTTCATTCTTCGATTTTCTATGAAGGACTTGAGCGATCCTCTAAACTAACTATGATGCGGCGGCAGAGGAGGCAATTTGATGAATATGAGCGCCGGGATGCCTACAAATTGATTGATGAGATGACATTGGGACAACAACAATGGAGCTCGATGAGAGGACCGTTTGAGGTGCACCGGAGTCATCGAGATAGACATTTCAACAAAGTGGCGGCAAAAGACAATCGGTGGGCGATGCAAAAAAGCATAGGCATCGCTTGACCAACCAAAATGTTTTAGCGGTACATCAATCGCCTACTTGCTATTTGTGGTGGAGGTGATCATTTGGCCATCAACTGCAATTGGGGTGGATCTGGTGAAGGGGATGCGGAGCAAGTGAATGTACTCAACAACAATTACCGGCCGCAAAACAACCCCTTTTCAAATTCTTACAACCCAGGTTGGAGAAATCACCCAAATTTCTCCTGGAGAAACAACCAAGACCATCAACCCCAAAATCAGACTTAAAGTCCCAATCAGAACCGATCTAGTCAGGGGTACGGGAAAAGACAATTTGACCAGGGCGCTCCGCAGAAATCTAATATGGAACAAATGATGGAAAAGATGATGCAAGAACAAGCGGAGTTCAGACAGGACCAAAAGAGGGTCAACCAACAAGTGGCCGACCAAATTAGGGATCTAGGCATGAAAGTTGACTACTAGCGACTCATGGGAAACTTTTGGAAACGCAAGTGGCGCAACCGACATCGTCGTCTTCACGCCAACATGATCGGTTGCGCCTAAGTCGGATTGCAATCTCAATGCAACTGTTAAGGCCATCACTCGAGAAGTGGAACGCGCATATGATGGACCGAGGTCCCTCAAGATGCCGGAGTTCATGTGCGCACCGAAACAACCCGACTTCCGCTAGAAAATCAATTTGAGATGGAGCAAGAAGGCGATAAGGAAACACCAATGCGTCAACGCCGAATCGGAGTAAAGGGGACATACCGAGGTATGTACCCCCCATGAGTTTATTCCTTACCTCAAATACTTGCTAACACGAAATTGGATAAGCAATATGCTAGGTTTGTTGAATTGTTAAAGAAATTAAATGTCAATATTCCATTTACCGATGTTGTTACTCGAATGCCGACCTATGCAAAGTTTTTGAAAGATATCTTGTCCAATAGGAGGAAATTAGACGATGAAACGGTAACCTTGATCGAAAAAGTGAGCGCGATAGTGATGAATAAGTTACCCCTAAGTTGCAAGATCAGGGTAGTTTTACCATACCTTGTTTACATAGCAACACCAAATTCAACCGTGCTTTGTGTGACCTTGGGGCAAGTGTAAGTCTAATGCCAAAATCTGTTTTTGATAGGATTGGGGTTGGTGAGTTAGTGCCAACAAAAATTTCTTTACAATTGGCGGACGGATCAGTAAAATATCCGGTGGGGCAAGTTGAGGATTTACCTCTTCGAGTTGGGAAATTTTACATTCCCATAGATTTTGTCATAATTAAAATGGATGAGGACCCCAACACACCTTTAATTCTTGTCCGGCCATTCTTGAATACGGCCGGCAACCAATTAGATGTTAGATGGGGAAAACTCACATTTGAGATCGGAAAAGAAAAAGTCAAATTTGATATGTTTAAAGCTTTGAAATACCCCGCTAATGATGGTAATTTTTGTAAGGTGGACAAGATTGACGTGATTGTTAAAGAAGAATTTGAAAAACTATTAATCACCGATTCGATTGATAAATTGGTCACGCATCCTTCCGACGGTGAATTCGAAAGGTTTCTCGAACAAATGGAGTTAGAAATCTCAAAATCTGAAGAAAGGAGACACGAAACTGTCACACCCCAGAAATAATAAAACGGATTTGGGGTGCTAAATCCCGCCACGTACGCACGACGAGACGTGCGTACGAAAGGCTAAATGAATAAAAATAAAGTAAATCCCAGAATAAACAAAACAATAATAATATAATATACATGACTATACAGTCCAGAATGAACAAAGAGAAATACAACGCCGACATCGGCGGGGCTAGCTCCATCGGAATGGGCAACAAAATCTCTCAAAGAAAAACCCAAAAGAAATAAATAAAACTCGAAACCCGATAGATCCTACTCCACTACCCCCGCGTCATGCGGAAGCGGCGAAGCATCTCTGTCGTCACACGCAGATTTCGCACCTAGCACTCTCATCCAAAAACTCGATCCCGCTCTGTAAAACCTGGACCCATGACAACCACGCGTGGAAACGTGAGTGATAAGTCGCTCGGTGCGGTTTTAGGTCCAGCACCGAGATGTTATAAATCTCTAGGCTTAGACTTAAAATCATTAAAAATTTATTCTTATAATAAATATAGTAGCAACATATAAGTACATAATTTTATTCTAGTTTAAATATCAAAATTTGATTTAATCATATATTAGTATGGTATAAAAAGAACCCGAAAGAGATTTATAAAAATGCACTACTTGAATGTCATGAATATTTTAAATCAAGGATAAACCCAAAATGAATCATTCTGAGATATTATAATATAATAAGTACGGGTTCAAACTCCCATATCACACGAATGACTTTGCGGGATAAATTCTTTTCGAAAGAACAGACCTCAACCAAAGATTTCATAGAAGAGAGCCCGCTCTATAGAAGAGAGCGTCATTCACTATCAAAACCATCCCTAATTTATCCCGCTCGAGTCCCTTACTATAATGAAACGAACAACGACTCGATTTTTATCGATATATAATTCAAATTGAAGGAGACTATCAGAAAATAATATAAAATGAAGTGAATCAATCACAAACGAATATAAAGTGACAAAATAGTCAACTGCTAAATATACTGATGATAAAATAATCACTATAACCACGGAATAGCTCCTCAATAATAAATTTAAAGTGTATTTTACTATGAAATCGAGTCAGATGCGACACTCTTCCCAAACCCAAATTTGGATATTCATTTTTAACTTAAAATTTTCCTTGAGTTTCATAACATCATGCAAATTATAGAAAACGGATATTATGCAAATTCAAACCTTAATTCGATTTAGTTATGACTCGCTTAATTTGATCAATATAACAATCTGATTAATTATAATCTAAAAATCACATTATTTATATAATAAAAATTTCAAGGTACTTAATTAATACTAATATAAATTATTAAATACTAATTAATCTATCTAAGATAATCTATCATGTAACTAATTATATTAAATTATTAAATACTACTTCCCCTATCTAGGATATTCTATCCTATAACTAATTATATTAAATTATTAAATACTAATTACTCTATCTAAGATAATCTATCCTAGATCATCTATCATGTAACTAATTATATTAAATTATTAAATACTACTTACATCTATCTAGGATAATCTATCCTACCACTAATTAACTTAAATATTAATCTAATTTATGATCAAAATGAAATGCATATAAGATGAAATGCGGATGATATGAACAAGTTTCAATATCAAAAGAAAAGAAAATATAATTTAAGTCATATCCTAAGAAATCATAAATCTCAGTGCAATCCGCACCTGAATATTTGGCAAGGCTGATAGCGTCTGATTGCTCGGTCTCCGGTGGGGCCCACGATCTCGTCAACCGTCTCCAATATATTTAGTATTCTTCTTATTAAAAAAATAGAGAAATTAATTAGTATATAATTTATAATATCTACAAGTATTATATTCTTTAATTATTTATTATTGATAATTATAAGTGATAGTAATTATAGGTTATACATATGTTATTCTATAATTGACGATACTACTAGCATAATAAAATGAATTATTATTTCTAAGTATAGAAATTAAACTTTATGTATATAAACTCTTCACATGTACTCTAGTCTTATAATTTTGTTTAAATATAAAGATACATAGCATATGTATACTTTCCTATTTATGGTGCTCTTAATAATGTTTCTTTACAAATATATAAAATAATTATTATTTTGCTTGTATATATATGAATTTTTATTAACATTAGTATTATTGTTAATGTATAGATTTCAATTTATTTATTGTAATAACAACCTATATATTTTATTTCAATCATATTATTACTAACATAATAATTTATTAGCATATTTGTTATGGCCATTTTTTTTTTTATATTAAGAAAAATATTTTTTTTATACACATATATTTTCACTACTAATTAATCTTAGAAAAATTACTAATTTAATTCATACAGATTTCAATATAACTAATAAGATTTTAAAAATTAACTAGTTGCCATTACATAAATGATTATACTTGTAAATTCTTATAACATGATTATCTTTTAATTATCTTATAAAACATATTGGATAATAAATATTTGCGCATTTGAATCATTTATATTTATTACTAATGTCAATTTTATTTAGACTATATATACATATACATACATGAGAAAAATAGAACATAGCAAAGGAATTCAAATAACAAAAGCATTTAAAAATCTCACAAATTCAATTGGATGCATAAAAGTGACACTGAGGAATAAATATATTAAAGTTCTACCATTTTATTCTTAAATTTTAAATTTAAATTCTCAAAGCCCTAAGTCCACACAACAGCTCAAGTGGGGTTCAGCCTAGGATAGGGAATTCACCACCCCAAATCGCAAGGAGCAAATCAAAAACTTATCAGGAGCTAAATATCAACAGAGACAATTAAAGTTAAGTCCTATGGCAACAAAATCCAAATACTAGTAATAAAACAAGGAAAGGCTAAGGGCACCAATCAACTAGCAAGTCATGAAAATCAATGGCCATACGTAAAAATACAAACTAGAACCAAGAAACCCTCAGAATCAGCAAAATAGTCCTCAACACAAATCAGGGCCAGAAAGGATTAGATAATATTAGGGTCAGAATTTTACCAGTGGCAGCCCCAAGAGTCAAACCAGCTAAGTTACAAAAGGGCAAATCATTAATGGGGTCAGGCCAATTCAAGTGAGTATATGTACAACTATTTAGTATGAATCTTCCAACTCACAAACCAGGGCAGTCAGTCAAGTCAGTACAACAAATCAGAACCAGCAAGGCAGAAGTATCAGTATACCAGTATTAGTCCTAAAGTCACAAAGACCAACACATTAAATCAGAAATTCAGAGTTGACAAGAAACCAACACAAGCTAGTAAACCAGAAATTAATTAAAGGACATAGCCAGGAAACTAAATAACTGGTACAAATTCGTTGAAGCCAACGATAGAACAAACCAGTACCGATAGATCCAACAACATACCATAGATTAAGCCAAGTGAGCACCAGTTCTATTTACTAGTGTCAGACCTTAAACCAAGCATTAAATCAATCAAGCACCAACCCTTTATACCAGCATTAGACTCAACATCAATCAACAGAAAAATAAGCACACAAATAAACAAGCATGCAAGCATTTTCAAGTAAAACTAGAGAGGGATATCGATTTTGTTGTTGTTACCAGTTCAGAATCAAGAAGGCAAAAAGGGAAAAACGGATACTGCTGGGTGTCCCGATCAAGTCTCCAGTCTCTCCCTCTTCTTGATCTGATTTCTTACCCGTTTTATTCAGTTCTTATCAATTTTTGTATCTAATCTCAACTCATGAGAAAACCAACAGTGAATCGAAGGAGAAAGAGGAGCCAGAGGAGGCTCTTTAAAGGGAGGAGAGAAGGAGTTCGTGAGGATTCGGTCAAGGTTGAATGTGACAGGGTTGCGCGAGAGGGGCCGTGAGTGTGACTAGGGGGAGAGAATGGTACTGTTAGGGAAGGATGGTGACGTTGCCCGGTTGTCGTTGCTGCTGGACACTCGAGTGTACTAGGGTTGGCATAGAGCTGCAGATGCAGAGGGGGTGTGCGACGGATGACAAGGACGGGTGAGAGGGGGAAATCTTATTTGTGATTTTTTTTTTTTTGAAAGAAAGAAAGCATAAATCAGTTCTGACTTCTGAGAGAGAGGGGGATCAAATTTCTCTCGGTAATTAAGAGGAGAGAGGAAAGGGTTGGATCGGGTGTGGCTGGAGGTTGGCGGCATTTGGTGTAGTAAGCGTTGCAAATTCACTTTCTTGACCCGTTGGGTCTTGTGGGTTGCTACACCAAAGGCTACGTCTCTTATAAGTTTTTTTTTTGTCCTAATAATGACACACGCAGAATGACAATTGGTGTGGCATGTTTTAAGTTGGTTAGGAATTATTATGGCATTTTATCAAACTTTATTAATTTGATTAAGTTAGGATAATCTCTATGTTATTATTATTTTTTTATTAATACTCATATATGTACATATACATATCCTACCAATTTTATCATTTTTTGAATATACGGTTATTATTGTTCACTCACTTTGTTGTTATGTGGTTCAATAATGGTACAGTTATATTATATTTAAAATTTTATTCAGATTATATTTTTAACTTTTATTTCCTTTATTTTAAATTGAAATTAAGTTATCAAGACTTAGTGTTGATGTACGTCGAGATTTTGTGGCTTTAACGATTATACATATATGTTTCAAATTTAAAGTTTCTATTTGTTTAATCATATATAAATATTCCCTAAATTATTGGTTTAAATTAGTGTTAATTTACATAAATAATTTTAATTATTATCTTAATTATCATTACCGCTTAATTAAATTTTATGGTTTAACAGAAACAGCACAACCAGCAGAAAATTTTCAAAATTGCGGACCGAAGGAAGAATTTGCGGACCGCAAAAAATGCACAAACGGAGGCAGAAAATTCCAGAGCCAAAATTGCGGTCCGAAGTCCGAAATTTACGGTCCGTAATTTTGCCCAGCTATCACATTTTCAACTCCATAAGGTTCAGACTCGACCCAAAACCCTCCAAGCTCACCAAAAGTCGAGTTAAAACCTCTACCATCCACTATAAGGGGTGAAGTCTTTGATCCCCTAACAGAGGAAAAACATAATGAGATTATGAAGGAAAAATCAAGAAAAATAGTGGTAAAGTTCGATGACTCAATGAGCACTGGTAGGGCAAAAGATAAGGGCTTTCATGCAGCGCGTAAAAAAATACAAATGATATTTGAAAGTGATTGGCTGAGTGCTCTCAAAGTGGAGAAGAAGTGGGTTTGTTGTGGACGAAAAAGACTGAGTGAGGAGGGATTGAGCTACTTTTTCTCCAAACCTCACCCCCCGCCTAACGATTGAGGCACCCGCCTCAACTTCGCCCGCCTCCATTGTCTTCTTCCATCGTAAGTTTTTTATACCTTTTTTTTTCTTTCACGCATTGAGGACAATGCTTGATTTAAGTTTGGAGGAGTATTTGGAACTTACTTGTATCTGCATAGCATGTAGTTGTTATTATTGTTGCATTAAGATTGTTGCAATTTTTTTTTTAGAAATTCAAATTTTAGTGGGTAATTTTGCAAAAAGTTTTGAAAAACCCTAAGGAAATTTTGGCAAAGGAGTAGTCTTGTTGGAAATTTTGAGAAATTGATTCGGGAATATACAAACTTTTCTAAAATAACATGTGGTGAATGAAAAGGGTTCTCGGGTCCGAAAAAATCAGAAAAGAATATGCCCTAGGAAGTTTCTAGAATGATGAGTGTTTAAGAATTGACGTCCTCCCAATTTTTTTTATCAAACCTTGGAAATCCAATTTGTTTGTTTATTTTAAATGAAAAACTTAATTAAGAAAGAGTGCTTATGGTAAGTGTCGACCGGTGCTTCTAAAAAAAAATCAATCAAAAGGACCTGAAAATAAATATACAAATCTTTAGAAGGTCCAAATTATCGAGGCACTATGGTTAAGAGTACACATGCCGTGACATTCGCAAACAAATAAAAAGAAAAATTATGATTCAAATAAGATCAAATTAAGTCTCAATTGTGCTAGGGTGATATTATGGAACTCTCTAACCCCCAACATGGCACGAGGTAGCCTCATGTGCGCAATTAGGGTTTCTTAATAAAGTTTTGAGCTATACAAAAATAACCCGCGCGAGGTTCAGGATTAACACTGTCATTTTTCTTCTTTTATGGATTTTCTTGGTTTTATTTCATAGTTGAGGGGAAGAAAAAACTTAGGTATTCATCATTTTTGAAAAGATTCTAGGGCATTACATTGAAAGTAGGAGTCTGAGGTAAAACTCCTCGAGTAAAACACCACATGTGAAGTCGGAAATAACGAATAATTCTCAAAGCTTTTCCCAAAACTCCAATTAATAGCCGAACAAATTTGAAATGATTTGTCATAGGGTTAGTTACCTCTTTTTCAAATAACCCACGACCTTTTGCATGTAGGTTAGATTTTCTTGGAACTTTGCTTAGTTTAGAGATGTACCCTAGGTCTCCGACTGAATCTTGCTTAGGGACAAGCAAGGTTTAAGTTTGAGGGAATTTGATAAGCCTCATTTATATATTATATTCAATTAGGGTTTTATCTCAAAAACTATGCATTTTATGTTAATTGTTAAGAATTTATTTAGTTTTTATGTCGAGTTCGAGATACTGCTGCATTTCTTATTATTTTGCAGGTCATTGAGTGTAAACAAAGATGTTAACATGAGAAATAATGCTTGGAACGAGATGGGTCGGATTTACACGAAGAAATCAAGTTAAAAGCATTCCCATACAAAAATTGCGGACCACAATTATCAATTACGGACCGCAAATGCTCTCTGGTTCGTTCTGGAAAAAAAATGCAAAAATATCGGACGCAATTTTAAAATGTCGGACCGCAATTTTAAAATGTCGGACCGCAATTTTTGGGGCTGGCAGCGCGAATTTGCAGTTTTAAAGCGGTTTTCTCATTGGAATTAATAGATTTTGACACCCCTTCGTCCCAGACATCTCTCAACTGTCTGGAGAGGAGATCCAAAGCAAGAAAGAAGAGGAAGAACACAATGAGAGGGAGAATTTGAAGGAGAACTCAAGAACCGGGCGAGAAATCGTAGATCTTCTTGGTTTATTCTTTTCTTTACTCTTTTCTCATGTTGTACTGCTGTTTAAACATGAATCTTTGTGCAATCCTTGACATGATTTGTGGCTAGACACCCTTCTAGGGGTCTAGGTGTAAATTCGATAACTCGAATGGTTTAATTTACTCGTTTGTTGATCTTTTAGTTCTTGTTGTTTGTGATTGCTATTTTGTCTGAATTGAATGCTTAGTTTTAATCAATTGCATGTTACCCTAGAAGTGAAAGCGGAAACCGAAAGGTGGAACTGAATCTTCTGACCCAAAATAGTGATTTAGGTCGTAGGCCAAGTACTTAATCGTGAAACTTATTACCTAAGTGAAAACCGAGGAAACCTTAGAAATTGTGTGAGGTACCGAAATGCGAAGTACAAAATCTAGGTTATGCCAAAGTGACTCACTGATCTTAATGGACTTAGACTTGTAAGGTGAAGTACTTAATCGTGAAACCCGAATTGTTTAGGTACGGTATCAAGCCACGAAAGTGTAAATTTGGTACTAAAATCTGAGATTAAATCCCCGACAAACACTAGAACAAATTAAAAGATCGAGTAGAGTGAATTGACCAAACGAGTTAGAGTGAAGCCGAAAGCCCCTAGAATCCTCAATCTGATAAACTTTTCAGTCATTGTTGTTGGATTTACGCACTTTTAGTTTAATACAAAACTCACTTTTGATTGTCTAGATTAGTGAAACTTGTTAGAACCAGTAATTCACCCTTGTCCTTGTGGTTCGACACCCCAACTACTACTTGACTAGGCCGTACGCTTGCGGCTGAAATTGAGTAAAATTAGGGTATTTATTAGCTTAGCAAAATCCACATCAACAACAACCAAAAAAATCATTCTCAAGTTTAACATCTCAAACAAGAAATTATAAAAATCTCACAAGAATCTCGAGATGTAACCGAATTGATAGGGTACGTAGGAGCAAAATATGCAGAGCTGAAGCTATATCGACCACCAATAACTGAACTGAGTATCCTTCAAGAAAGGGAAGAAACCGATCGAACTTACACTTTTCTAGCAGCTCTAGATCCGAGTTATGAGGCAATTAGGGCTTAGATTTTTCTATCAACCGACAAACTCTCATTTGATGAGGTCACTGCTCTCATCAAACAAGAGGTGAAGAGGCGAGTTCCAATGGGGACCTTTGACCTGAACCCAAAATTAGAAGCCTTTGCCTTCTCAGCCCATCACCCTACAGGTGGTAGCAAAGCTAAGGGAAATAGGGAGCTTGAGCGGTGCTCTCGTTGCAAAAATGACGGCCACAATAGAGAAATGTGTTGAGTGCTAAATCTTCATCCCCGCCCTAAAAAAAGTGATCAGAGCGCAGCTAAGACTGCGAGAAGGAAGGGACTCCAATGAACCCTAGAAATCAAGAAGGGAGGCTTCGCCTCTGTAAGAGAGAAGAATGAATCGAACTCGAGTCGGAAGAAAACAATCAGACTCAATAAAATCGAGATGATGCTAACCTCTCTATTAAACAGGCAACAGCAGGGTCCAGACCCAACATATTTTGTTTCTAACCCCACTTCATTTAAATCACTCAAATAAAGCCCAAAAAAATAAATGCACTAAATCAATTAGTGTTAAGGGAGAAATTAACCAAATTGCTGATCAAATAAATCAGTGTCTAACCATAGGTCTTTCAACCAAAACATTACCACAAAATACCAAATGAGTTTTAATTTCGAGGAAACTGATCACATGACATGATATCAAGAATTGTTAAAAAATCTCATAAAATTAATAATGATAATTTTTTTACAATTGCCAACAATAAAAGAATTAAAATAAAGGGATGAGGAATGATTAGTATTTTGTCCAAAAAAAATATTCAAAATATTTTCTATGTAGATAATTATTCAATAAATATTTTATCTATTAATAAACTTTCAAAAGAATTAAATTGTGAGGTAATTTAAAAAAAAGTGTGATTTTTTATGATCAACACACTAGGGAGAAGATTGGTGAATGTTATTTAGAAAATGAGTTTTTTTAGTACGAACAAGTTTATTTTGAATATTTGAAAAAAAAATGAAGATTTGTGTGAACTTTGGCACAAGCGTGTGGAGCACCCGTCCGACAAGATTTTGAAATATATGTTTGATTTCTCTAAAGTTATTATAACAATTGTGAAGTTTGCAGTCTTACTAAACATACAAAACTTTCTTTTTGTAATTCTAATTCTAAGAGTAGTGAATTATTTGAGTTTGTTAATTTTGATGTTTGGGGACCTGCTCCTATAACTTTTTACAATAATTTTAGATACTATGTTATTTTTATTGACAATTTCTCAAAAATCACTTGGTTTTATTTAATGAAAAATAAAAGTGAAGTTTTCTCTCATTTTAAAATATTTACAAATTTAGTAGAAACTCAATACAATAAGAGAATTAAAATTCTTCAAATGGATAATGGAACATAATTAATTAATCAAAAATTTTCAAATTTCATCAACTTCAGGGTATAATACATCAAAGTTTCTATGTTTATACCCCACAACAAAATGATATTTCTGAAAGAAAAAATCATCATTTACTTGAGATGACTCGAACTCTTTTATTTAAAAATAACTTTTCAAAAAAAATTTGGTTGGAAATAGTCCTCACCGCAACTTATTTGATAAATAGATTGCCTACTACAAATAAAAATTTTAGAAGTCCCTTGAAAATTTTTTATGATAGAAAAATAAATCTTGTTCATTTAAGAGTATTTGAGTGTACGTGATGTGTTCATGAAATATATTAGATAAATTGAATTTTACCTCAATAAAAACTATTTTTCTAGGATATTTCATTGAAAAAAATGTTATAAGTGTTATAATCCCAAAAGTAAAAACTTTTTTATCTCTAGGATGTAATATTTGTTGGATATAACTCCTTTTACACCAATGTCGAAAAAGATCATAATGATCAAATTTTGTCAAATAAATTTATATTTCCTTACTACACTAATCAAGAAGGAAGAGAAGTGGTTGTAGAAAATCATGTAGGTATTCAAGGAACCGAAGAAGATGAGCAACCACAAGAGGAAAGTGAAGGTGAGTCAAGAAGAAGTAGTATTGAGAAGATCGAGTCGACAAACTCAACTTTCAACAAGATTAAAAGATTTTATTACGTATTCGGTGATATATCCAATTCAAGATTATATATCTTATAACAATATTTTTAATGATCACTACACATTCTTAAGTTTCTTATCAAAAATTGAGGAACCAACAAATTATGAAGTAGTAAAACTTACCCAAATTAGTGCAAAGCAATGGAAGAACAATTTCGGGCTCTAAAAAAAATAAACTTCGGAAGTATGCCCCTTACCAAAAAATAAAAAGTTGGTAGGATATAAATGGGTGTATAAAATCAAATACCATAGCAATGATACCATAAAACGGTACAAGGCGAGGTTAGTTGCTAAAGGTTATAACCAAATATATGGTATTAATTACCATGAGACTTTCACACCGTTGTCAAAATGAATAACGTACGAATATTATTGTCCATAACGATAAATAATAATTAAAATCTTTATCAAATGAATGTAAAAAATGTGTTCCTTCAAGGGACACTTGGGGAATAAATGTATATGACACTTCCTCCCAATCACAAAAGGAAAGATATCTCTAACCTTGTTTGTAGGTTAAAAATTTGATATATGGGCTAAAACAATGTCCAAAATCTTGGTATAAAAAACTCTCTCATTTCTTAATTTCATGTAATTTTAAGGTAAGCGATGTTGATTCATCTCTATTTATTAAAAATAATATCAATGGACAACTGTAGTGTTAGTTTATATTGATGACATAATCATAACTGGTGACAATCAAATAGAAATTGATTATGTGAAGAAAGACCTCAAAAAATTTAAAATAAAAGATTTAGACAAATTAAAATATTTTCTCGGGACATAAATAACTCATTCACTAAAATACTCTTTATATCTAAAAAAAAGTATGTTCTTGATTTGCTTAAAAAATTGATAAACTTGGATGCAAACCGGCTAAAAAACTAATAGAAATAAATATTAAACTCATTGTAAAAAATGGTGAAACATTGAAAGATATAAATCACTTTCAAAGACTTATAGAAAAGTTAATTTATTTGATGGTTACTAGACCAGATTTATCATATGTTGTAAGTCAAATTAGTCAATTTATGTATGTACCAAGAACCCTGCATTTAGACGATATTAATAGAATATTAAGATATTTAAAGGGTTCTCTGGGAAGGGAATTTGGATGAGAAAAAAATATGATATTTAAAATGTGGCTGTTTTGATACAGATTGGGCCGGAAACTTCAGTAGAAAATTAACATCCGAACTTTAGACATTTATAGGTGGAAATTTAGTCTCATAAAAAAAAGAGTAAAAAGTCATGGCACGATCGAGCATGGAAGCGGAGCATCGGGCCATGACATCCACCGTTAGTGAGCTAATTTGGATCAAATAAGTTCTAACTGACTTGAATTTTAAGATTAAGGAACCAATACAAATATTTTGCGATAATCAATCGACAAGGCAAATCCCGTCTTTCACGAGTGACAAGCATATTGAAGTGGATTATCACTTTATCTCGAGAGAAAGTTCAATCGAAAGAAATTGACACTCCATTTGTCAAGAGTGAAGACCAATTGGGCGATATTTTCATTAAAAAAATTAAGCATTAAGATTTTTAAAGACACTTATTGCAAACTAGGATGATTCAATTTGTATAAGTCCTAGTTTGAGGGGAGTGTTAAGAAATAGATCAGTAATAGATTATTTTGGATTTAACTGACCTCAAATATATCTCATAGGCTAAAAGGGGTAGGAAAGGTACCAAAGGTATTATTAGTACCAATAGTAACAAAGTAACCATTGCATACATATATATTTATAAGCTTCCACAAGCAACATTGTACAGTTACGAATTTTATTAGATTGATAATAAAAAAATATCATTCATCATTTTAAGCACTCTCAAAATTCCACAAGATGTTAGTATAGGGTAAAAATAAAATGTCAAATGATGATAAACATCTGGTATTCTATAAAATAATAATTTCTTAAATAAACTAAGAAAAAAATTTTACAAGACGTTGATAAGATATGCGATGATATATAACGTAAACTGTTGGGTTACTAAAGGATAATATATTTAGAAGATAAGTATAGCACAAATGCGGATGTTGCAATGGTTCTGTAGTCATACAAGAAGATATAGAATAAAAAATGATGATATACAAGACAAAATTAGAGTAACACCAATGAAGAGAAATTGGTCTAATATCATTTACGATGGTTTGAACATATCCAACAAGGACTTCTTAAGACCCTGGAACATAATGAGATTCTAAATTGTCTCGAAAATATAAGAAGTGATAGAAGTCAATTAAAACTGATATGGGAGAAAGTGGTAAAAAGAAACTTGAAGAAATATAATATATTTAAAGAGCTAACATTGGATATAAGTGTCTGAAAAATGATGATTTATATACTATAACCATGATCAAGAAGAATTTAGTAGTGGAGTTATATGCTTTAGTTCTTAGATTATGAGTTGTACATTTCCATCAAAGCTTAGGATTTAGGGCTTTGAGCTTAGTTCTTAAAATTTATGATTTAAAAATTATAAATAAGATTTATAGTGTAAATCTACTGTGAATATTATTATTAGAATTATTGCTATTATTATTATCATTAGTACTATCTTACTACTATCATTGTTATTACTATTATTATTATTATCATTATTACTATGTGACTTAAATTGTATGAAATCTAAAATATAATTAATCTATAAAGTCAAAATATATTTATAAATATTTTCATATCCAAACTTTTAAAATTAATTTAAGAATTAATTTAAGAATTAATTTAAGAATTATCAAAATTGGTGAAAAGGGAATTGCCTAATAGCAATCACTAGCCTAAAAGAACTCATTCAGATGGCGAGGCCTTCATAATTATTGGGCGCACCCGTACTTATTGGGCTGAGATTCTCAAATCCTCGGCCTCTTTTAGACATCTCATAGCGAGCATATGCTTGCTAGTTGCTTCAGTTAATTTGCTCAAGCAGTATGCTATCTTGTTTCGTTCGTGTGCAGTCTATTATCCGTTGCTCCTCCCCTTTCCAATGGCGATTTCAACACACAGTTCCCTTCCTCTTCATTTCTCTACTCCAGTCTCCAACCGTAGAATCGTCCCATGCAATGCTTCCTTCGCACCTCGCAAAGCACAAGTCGTCAGATGTGCTAGGCGGACGGGAAAGCGCAGGTACCCCTCGGAAAAGAAGAAGCTGGAGAAGTTGAAGGAGAGGCTTCTCCAGACGGAGATACCGAACCGGGAGGAGGGGTACTGGAGGTTGTCTAAGCTCAGCGTACCAGCTCACAAGGACCCTGGAAAGGACTTCGTCGGTATTTCACTTCCACTGATCGAAGCCATTGCTAAAGTCCTCAAATTCCCCGTAGGTTATATTTATTAATGAACGGAACATTTCAAATAGACCTAGAGTTTTAAATATTTGCAAAGGATGGCAGGCAGTCAGGCACTCTATATTTGTGAGCAACAGTACTTGATTATTTTGGGCTTTTCACAAAGGCACCAAACCTTAAAACAAACAAACAAACAAACTGTGCTTAGAAACCAACTATAGAGCCCCAGATTTTGTCATCTCAAAATTATTTTACCCAAGCATGGGAGCTTGGAACCCAACATATGAATATTTTTGGTTAATTTCAGCTTGCTAGTTTTGTTAGAGAGGAAATGCAGAAGATGGACAAACCAAAATTAGAGATAAAGTCGTCCCATTTAGTTGAATATATCTTTCCATCAGACTAGTCTAAAGGTGTTATTTGCAAATAACATTTGGTGGCATGATATATAGTATAATTAACAATTCCCTAAATGCAGCACATTCTAACTTGCATTAGTTTTTTAAAAGAAGTGAATTATCGGGTGTAATTATCGTTGACACAATTTGGAGAACTTATTGAATTAGTTATTTAATCGAATAAAATTTAATTATGAGGCTTTTGTTGGTTCAGGTTGCTCCAATGCTCCCTGAAGAAGCCTTCAGAGTTGTGAGGAAATCCTTTGATGCAAGAAAGGTATTGTGAAGAAATAAATAAAACCACTATTTCAGATTATGTGTGCTAATTGCAGTTCAAAATGTGAATGTGTAGATAGCATCTTTAGGTAGGGAAAATTGACCAAAAATGGTATTATTTTGAAAATTGTCATGGCCTACAGTAATTCTGATTTATCGATCTCTGAGAACAGTTTAATCTTAAGGGATCTGCAATTATCTTTCATTAAGTATATAGATAAAAAGACACATAAATGAGAAGGATCACTGTAAACTGGTTTATTAATAAAAGACTGCTCAGTTGATTAATTAGCTAAGTTTTGGAAATATTGTGGGTATAATTCAAAGTCTTTGTAAAGTTTGAAACCATATGATGCATATTTTGTGCCACTACTCTGCAACTTTAACAGTGGTTACCATCAACTAAATATTAATCAGGTATTGAAAGAACCGGCATTTGTTTACACTGTAGACATGGATGTAAAGAAGCTTTTACACCTTGAACCAAGGACCTGGGACTTCATCTCCCACTTAGAACCAAAACTTGGTATAGTTGAATACATGCAAGATGCAGAAGCCCCCTCTGATTTACTTAACATGCTAGACAAAGGCAAGATCAATGTCGACATGTCTATACCATCTAATGGGTCTGCTCAATATGAAAAGAAGCCGAGAGTGGCAGTTGTAGGAAGTGGCCCTTCAGGTTTGTTTGCTGCTCTTGTTTTAGCTGAGGTTGGTGCTGATGTGACTTTAATCGAAAGGGGACAACCAGTTGAACAAAGAGGTCGTGACATTGGTGCTTTAGTAGTCAGAAGAGTTCTTTCATCAGAAAGTAATTTCTGTTTTGGGGAGGTATATAACTTTATATCCTTTCCTTTTTTTACAAAATTGATGGTGAATCTTTGCATCTAAAATTGAAACAAAGCCCCTCTTTATGATGTTATTGTAGTGACACCCTAATTTTTTTTTTAGGCAATTTCAAATACAATCCTGCTTTATAAGAAAAGAAAATGTGACCCTTGTCAGTCTTGAATTTTTTGTGTGATAATGAGATGCAGGATAAATAATGTACAAGTACAACGATGAACCTGGTTTAAAAAAAAACAATGGATGTCCTTAGAATGATCATGTACCTGAAGTCTACAATGCATCTTTTGCTAAGGGCGTAACTTCAATTATTGTCATTTATTTAGAGTTTTGAATAATGAAATTTTGGATCTTTACTCTTTAGAGAGGGTATGGTTGTTCTCTGATGAACTTGATACTTCATTATTTCTAGTCATTGTTATAGTGTAATGCTAATAAGGAGTCGAGAGACCTTTTTCTAGACTTCTATATTACTATAGATTCTTTTTAATACTTGGTTACATAAAAGCATCTTATAACTTGTCATTTCTATTTTATTGTTTGTTTGCTGTAATTAAAACCTCTTAACCGAACCAGGGTGGTGCAGGTACTTGGAGTGACGGCAAGCTTGTGACAAGAATCGGGAGAAATAGTGATAATGTCCAAGCTGTAAAGCCTTTATATTATATACTGCTCTACTTTCTTACGATGATGTTTGTAAATCTTCTTAAGGTCTTTTTCTAATAACAATGTGTGATTAAAAAGCAAATCAGGAATTGTTCACAGTAGTAACCCCAACTCTAGCATACTTTTCTACTCCACAATCTCACACATTAGCTTGTGTCCCAACATTTTCTTTTCCTTTGTAGAAGAAACATTAGGGGCAACACTGTTAGGACTTAGGAGTTTGTGGACTTAAGTTTTGAGTGTTTTACACAGTATGAAACTATTTGCAAATCATAAAACTATTCTTAATTACAGGTTTTGAGAACACTAGTTCAATTTGGAGCCCCACCGAACATTCTAGTGGATGGAAAACCTCACCTTGGAACAGATAAGCTTGTTCCACTTATCCGAAATTTTCGGCAATACTTGCTAAATTTGGGGGTAATTTCCATTGTTGGAAACTCCATATTTAAGTGTAGATTTCCATCTTTATTTCTTTGTCCTTTCTTGATGACTTTTCTCTCAAATATTTGATATATCTAGGTTGACATAAAATTCAACACAAGATTAGATGATCTTGTAGTTGAAAACAGGCATGTTAAAGGTCTTGTGATTTCCAATGCCAAAAATGAGCCAGGTTGCAGTTTTGATCAAGAGATATTATTGTTTGATGCTGTTGTACTAGCTGTTGGTCACTCGGCTCGAGATGTATATAGCATGCTACTCCAACATAATATTGAATTGGTTCCCAAAGATTTTGCGGTAGAGTGATGAATTTTTTTTTTCAAGTAATTTTTATTTAACAATATCAAGATGATCTATTGTATGCTTCTATCAATAAAACTAATGGTATTCTGATATTGCAGGTTGGTTTGAGAATTGAACACCCACAAGAACTGATAAACAGTATACAAGTAAGTGATTAAGAATTAGCGTTCTGTTATAAAAAAATACCAATGCTACTCATGCACAAATCACCTTCGATTATTGGCAATTTCAAATGAGGGAAAAAAAATTAAAAGGAGTAGATCAGTTCTATTATTCTTTGTTAGGCATATATAGCTTCACATAGTATCTTCTGTTTATTGAATTGAGGGTACATTGTTTGATGGAATTCGCTATCTTTCCTAGGATTATTCATGTAGCTTTCCTAGGTTCATTCATATATCTAGCAATTCCTGAAAACATTAGGTGTTTTGTACACTGACAGAGTGGTTATTATTCTCCTTTTCGAGATCCTTACAACTCCCCCCTCAACTTATTTTTATTCAGGAATGACAATCCCAATACAATTTTGCATCTAATTGTACTTTTTGTAGTACTCTGAATTGGCTAGTGAAGTACAAAGTGGGCGTGGTAGAATACCGGTTGCTGATTACAAAGTTGCAAAATATGTTGGTGGTGATGAATGCAGCGGTAAGAGCAGTTTTGAGATGGGAGTAGAAAAGCGAAGCTGTTACTCTTTTTGCATGTGTCCGGGTGGTCAGGTATGACTCACCAGTCCTTTTTGATCTTGTTGCAATCAAGTCCTCTAAAAAGTCCTTGTTAATGAGACTTTTCTGTTGTGATATCTGACATGATACTGTTTGGTTGGGTTTTGGTAAAAGCATGTGGCTTAGAGTATACATCAAATTCAAGTCTCAGTTATTAATAAGACTCCAGTCAGAAAATATACAACAACAACAACAACAACAACAACAAAGCCTTTAATCCCAAATAAATTAGGGTACGCTAGAAATGAAACCCAATCTAAAAGCATAAGATCAAAGATCTCAATTATTAGAAAATATATTCAAAAAATTTATGTAAAAGCATGTGGTTTATTGTTTTCATGTAGCACATAGCGCAGTTTAAGGGCAAAAAAATGGGAAAAAAAGAAAGAATTAACAGAAGGAAAGTTGCTAATAATAGAAAGAAGGCAATAAGTCACTATGTTCTTCTTATTGGCACTTGAATGTCGTAACAACTGAAATTTATTCATCATCTCAACTCTCAACCAATGAGGAGTTGCGTGAAATTTTGGTTCAAATTCTTGCATGTTGCTTCATGGTAACTACAAAAATTCTGGGACATTTACAAAAAAAAAAAAATAATAAAAAATCTGAGTTGAAGAAAAAAGTGTAATGCTGAATAATAAAGGTACAAGGACTGGTAGAACAATACTTTAATCTTGGAATGCAAAGTAAATCACTTCAATTATTGTCAGGTTGTCTTAACAAGTACAAATCCATCAGAACTTTGCATCAATGGCATGTCGTTCTCTCGTCGAGCATCAAAATGGGCTAACTCGGCTTTAGTTGTCACTGTTTCTTCTGACGAGTTCGACTTATTTAAATCCTTTGGGCCCCTTGCTGGTGTTGAATTCCAGGTAGTTTATACTTTTATTTCCCTACAAGCAAACAGATAGTTTTGACTGAACTGTTTATCTTCAACACCCAATATCATTTGCAAATGACAGGCCCGGTTGAAACTAAATCAGAGAAAAATATATCAACGTTTACCTAATTGTTGCATATTATCTCATTGGAGTTCTTACTTTGTTCGACCTAATATATTCATTTTGCTAAATTTTTGTTAAATTTCTGATATAGAAAAAGATAAGGGTTTCAGAGTTGAAAATTTTTGTTGGACCTAATATATCTTCAAATGTAGAAGAATTGGTTCTGGATTTTCACATGTAACAATAACATAGGAGAATTGCTGGGTGTTATTTGCAAGTACCAAAAATTTTGGTTATCCCTATCAAAAGGAGTAGTCTGTTTCAGTCTAGGTTACTATTATAACCTTCGCGATACAGGGTCTTATTATGATGATACTCGGTAATTTCTGACTGCATAACAATTGGTACTAAATCAGTCAGGCCTTCTACTGGCATGATTTGTACTGACCAGTATATATGGTAGTATGCATGAACAAGTTGATGCAAATTACTTGTTTCTGATTTTTTTTTGTTATTGAATCAGAGAGAGTTTGAAAGAAGAGCAGCTGAGATGGGGGGAGGTAATTTTGTTGTCCCGGCACAATGTGTAACTGATTTTCTTGCTGAGACATTGTCGGGTAATATTTTTTTTCTTTTCAATCTTGTTTAACTTCAGTTTTGGAAACTGTCACATTGACTTTGCCTCTCACTGTTGCATGAAATTTCTTTCCACATGTCAGTTACATCCCTACCAGCATCAAGTTACAGGCTGGGGGTGAAAGCATCGAGACTACATAATTTGTTTCCAGCTCATATAACAAAAGCCTTACAACGTTCCATAGAAATGTTTGACAAAGAGGTACCTAAAACACAATCACTTCTCTTTTTCCAACACAATGTGTTACACTATTTTTGAGTACCAAATGCTTGTTTTGGATATGATGTCCTTGGATTAATATTTTGTTAATTTCAGCTTCCAGGCTTTATAACAAAGGATGCACTGCTCCATGGTGTAGAGGTAGAAGTTCCTTTAAATTTTTAATTTTCTAATGTATGTCAGATGGATATTGAAGTAGTAATATATTTAACATGCAATTACAAGTTAAAAGAGAAATAGAATATCTGTGCATTTTATAGTACCAAAATAAAACTAAAAGCAACTAACAGTGTTATCTTCAGTGATGTTATCCTTTCTGACTCTGTTTCATTGTATGTACAGACAAGAACAAGCTCCCCTGTGCAGATTTCACGCCAGGCTGACACATGTGAAAGCACATCTATAAAAGGACTGTACCCAATTGGAGAAGGTGGAGGTTATGCTGGTGGTATTGTAAGTGCGGCCGTGGATGGCATGTTTTGTGGTTTTGCTTTAGCAAAACAACTCTCTCTCTATGAGGGAGATGTAGAGATGGTTCTCGGTAAAGCACATAAACAAACAGGCTTTGTTAAGTATTAACATCATTAGTAATGAGTTTTAAACTAGAAAGGAGACCTTCGATTTTGTTTCAAGATATAGTGTAGAAAATTTTGTATTACATACAGCAATTCAATTGTGCTTTCTTTTTTGGGTGAGTGTGCGTTTATTATTATTATTATTATTTTATGTTGCATGCTTAAATTACCGGACTGAGTCCCTGTTGCATGAAGCTTTCTGTCAAAATTGGCTTCAATAAGTGATGGCGTCAAAATAAATTCACTTGTTGACGCTTCATTTGAGGATTGAAAACTAGCTTGTGATACATTTTGATGGAAGTTCGGCCTTTGAGACGGTTACTCCCTATTTTGAATTGGGTTTGACTATCCTATGCCAGATTTGTTAAGCACTTTCCCTGAACAACCCAATCAAATAAGATAATATCAATATACAATTAAACTTCATAATTGCATGATGATTGCGCTATTTGTATAATGGGATTACCAATTTGACAAAAGCACTAAGAAATTCAGTTCGAGGACTGCATATTCATTAACCATTTACCTATTAAATCACACTTGGGGCATTATATTCGCAATGCTACTTTTTACTGGTACCAAATAATTGCCGTGCAGCTGAATTCAGCCGGCTAGGGTTTCGTTGATGTTTAAGAGCCATTCAACTTCATATACAGTACAATTATTCAATTATAATAATAACTCTTTAAACAGTAAGTGTTACATATTTGATTAAAATGAAGGCAAGTATCTAAATATATTGAACTGCATACTTGGGTTGTGTTCTGATGGTGAACGTGCTCTTACTGATAATTCTGATTTGTTGTGAGATAGGTCTCCCAAAGTAACTTTTAATTTCCCACAAAATGGCTGAATATTGGGAGAATAAAAGAATAATGAAGAATGATGTCTAATTTGGATCTTCAACATTTTCCTTAATAAGTTTTTGTTAGTTTGTGATAACAGTATGACACTAATATGTTTATATGCGCCCAGTTGACTAATCGTAATAATTATGGTTTATGGAGAAATACTAACACTAACAGTCCAAGTATTTTTTACTTCCGTGTTTTATCAACTCCAAAGGCGTCATATCATCTGGAAATAATATTTATAAGTTCCATCCTACACAAATTTAATTGTGTACAAGTTTCAAACTCCGTACAAATTTGTATAAAATTGAGTGTACACTGATGGTTTCACATTAGAAGTAACACTTAACTGAATCATTGAAATGGGGCATGCTATTGACAACCGGAAAAAAGAAGATGCAATGAGATAACATTCTTTGTTTGAGTTGTAACACGGTGTTTTTGCGTAGAGAAGAATATTTATTAGAATTTTGTAAATTCAGCTCTGCAAGATCTGCAGCTACTTTTATAGCTTATTGTACATCACTTGATAACTGTTGGAAGTTATAACCATAAAGTCCCGAAGTGTCAGGTTCCGAATTTGAGCTCGAAAAGCAGCATGCAGAATCCGAGCTCGAAAATGAAGTTCGAGATAACTAGCTTGAGAATGCTAGCTAGAGATGAACTTTCAAGATAAAATTTGACAGACAGCCGTCTATATCAGAGATAACTCATGAGAAAATATTGTGTCAGACGACGACATTAATTGACTATGTATCTAGAATTAGAATATAGATATATAGACTTCTATAGATAATGATAACACCAACCCCTATAAATAGAGATGATGCTTATGGATTGAAAGTAAAAAGAAAATATTTGTAACTTTTGGTTGAAATCAATAGAAAATAATTTTTAAGCAAATTTTTCCTTCTCCTACATCTAATAGATCACATTTAATTCTTCAAATAAATCTACGCTAACTGTTCTTGAGAGTCAAATTGCACCGCTGTGAAGGACTTCGAGATAGTACCTCGAGATCATAGATTCGAGATATATTACAGTGAACATCTGTGATCAGACTTTGGAATAGTACCTCAAATTAATAGAGTTTGAGATATATTTTCAAAATAATCCACTTCGAAATAAAATTCAAAACAACAATAACTTCGGATGAGGAGTTCGGAGTTTGTCAGATGCTATTTTTTTTAATTAAACCCGTAGGTATGCTTCATTACAGTCCACAGTTAACTACCTATTACTACTTAGAGTTCTCAGAATTTAAAATTAAAGACAGACGACTAATCTTAACCTCTCGAAGAAAAAAAACCTACAAATGAGAAGAAAACATAGAAGCACTAAAAACTAAAAATCACTGTCACTTTTTGTCGTGCTTTGTGCGCACACGAGCTGGATCACTTTGAAATAGTTCGTGTCTAACTCCATGTGTATCTGATGATCATGGCAGAAGACCTCCTTTAGTCTTCCTTGATCGTCCTGCCGGGAACATCTGACCATGTTTGCCAATGAGTGAAGACCCGTAGTTGTTAAAAAGAAGAGATAGATAAAATAAGTTTTCTTAATATTAGACATTTTTGTATCTTTCTTGCATATAAAACAATAGAATAAAACTTTTTATATAGCCTAAACATTTGAGAAAACTCTAGAAATTCGTAATAAAAATATATAATAAAAACAGAATTCTAAACAACACCCTTTCACTAAAATCGTCATAACTCTTTGTAGGAAACTCCAAACGACTTGGCATTTGAACCATTGGAAACTAGACTTCAAGAGCTTTCCATCCATAATACACTAAATTCCACGTTCGTTTGCCCCTTCAAATGCTGTCATTAATCAGCCTTAAAATTCTGCCAAAGTGTTGAAGCCAAAGAGTCTCCCTTTATTTCTTAATTTATTTAACTTTAATACTAAAATTAAGTTTATCTTTCAATAAAATTCTCCCATAAACTTAATTCGCTTCTACCATCAGTCATGTCAATCATCATTGCACTTCTTCATAACTCGCAGCGAATAACGACGTCACTCATTGACGGCTTCTTCTCGATTCATTGATCTAGGAAATTCAAAAAATCAATCGTGGTTTCATCTCATATGCTATCCAATTTGCCTGACTCTTCAGGTCATGTATATATGTGAGATTAACACCCACACCGCGACTCCACACCGTATTTTTTCATGTGGTTCCACACCACATCTTCTCATGGTCTTCACACACTTCCAGCAAAAAATCTCATAATGTTGCTAGTTCTCTTATCCTAACACTAATTGCACAGGCTATCATGAGTCATTGCTCATGTCGGCTTCACTCACCGATTTTTCGAAGACCACTGGCAAAAACTTCACCACGCTTTTGTAACATTCGCTGCTTGATACATAGCTCTCATCATTGAAAAAAAAATTTCTTCTTTTTTTCTCATACAATATCTCTAAAACTATCTTCACGAAAAAGAACACCACACAAAAAAACACTCTTTTTTTTCTCTTCTTTTTTAACAAAAAAAATCACCACATGATATTTTTTTATTATCCCGATACTTTTTCTTTTCTCACAAAAAAAAAACAAAATAAGAGGATTCAATTTTTTTTCACTCATTTTTTTTCAATGCTCCTAACAACACAGAAAAACTCATATACTAAAATAAACTCAGAAAACACTCTTAACACTTAACTTTCTTTAAAATAAATATCGAGACTCACCATATTTTTTTTTTTTCTTTTTCTTCGCCATGGCAGGTCTTTCTTGATCGACTGAACCTGACTCTGATACCACTTTGTTAAAAGCGAAAGGATGGAGGATATAAGCTTTCTTAAAATTAGACACTCTTGTATCTTTCTTGCATACAAAATAACAAAATATAACTCTTTATATAGCCTAAATATTTGAGAAGACTCTAGAAATTCATAATAAAAACATATAATAAAAATAAAATTCTAAACAACACCTTTTTAGCTGACACTCTTTTACTAAAATCACCATAACTCTCTGTAGGAAACTCTAAACGACTTGACATTTGAACCATTGGAAACTAGACTTCAAGAGCTTTCCATCCATAGGTCATACACTAAATTACACGTTCGTTTGCCCCTTCAAATGCTGTCATTAATCAGCCTTAAAATTCTGCCAAAGTGCTGAAGCCAAAGAGTCTCCCTTTATTTCTTAATTTATTTAACTTTAATACTAAAATTAAGTTTATCTTTCAACAGTAGTACCTCTCTTCTTGCATGACATATGTCAATACGCCCTCCTTCCGCTTTCAGGGTCCTTAGTTCCTCCACCAGTTCTGCAACTCTCCAGGATGGATATTAGTGCACTTCCCCTTGTTCTAGTATTTTGACTCAGTTTGTATATATTGTTACTTGCCCCCCATATTTCTCTTTGCCTTCCATTTTTAGCCGCCACCTCTATTGCCATTGTTTCCGCCATGAATGTGTTCGGTACTTTTGTGGTATATTTTGCACTTCAGTTGAGTTCCTAGAGGATGAGTAATGTATGTAAGCCAACTCAACATCTAACTTTTGATCCCATAATGTGTCCACCAATATGACCTCGCGTATTCCATGTATCAGGTATTTCAGCTATCGTGGGTGGTCGGTAACTGATCTCTCCTTAGGCTTGTATCGGCATCACCTTGGCTTGTTGTGCTATGCTCATTAGTTGAAATCTCTTACCCTTAATAACTATTACATTTCGAGCCTTCCACAGACACCACATTGTATTTGTTGCTAGTGATATCTGTGTAGGGCTAAGTTTGGTTGCTATGTGCAGAAGAGCCTCTTTGAATTGTATTGGTATTTCTTCCACTCGAACATCCACCCCAGTACAAACCAAGTCGCTCTTGACCCCGAGCAAAAAAATAACAGGTGACTAATAAATTCATTTTCCTCATTGTATCGTTGACAGATCGGGCTGATGCTGTGTATCCTCCTATGCATGGTCGCTGTTGTAGCTAGCCATTGTGGCATGCCCTCTAGAGAAAAGGCTTGTACTTTTGGGAATGACCTTGATGCTTCTCCATATCAGGTCCTATATCGACTCGCCCCTTTCCTCAACCTGATTGGCAATTAATTTGTATCCCTCTTTCACCGTGTACACGCCACTTTTGTGATTTTTCCAGATCAGTCTATCTGATAGAATTGCATTGCGTCTTGGAGGCTGTGCTGATTAGTAAATTTGCGTTGACCATGATCCATCTGCTTGTTGTTCTAGTTTGGCCTAAAATGCCATTAGTGCCCGGCGCCTGCTGTCTACATCACAGTGGCGGATCAAGAATTTTGATTAGGGGGGGTAATTATTGGATTGTAATGGCTTATCGGGTTCAAATTCATTAACTAATCGGGTACTAAATAAAAAAAATTAATAATTTAATATATATACTTAACTAATAAATTTTTTATTAAATAATAACATTTTATATATTAAAATAACAATAAAATAAAGCTCAAAATAATAGATAATCAAGTTGATGAAGAAAGTTTTCGACTAAGGAACTTTATATTTTGATATCTTTGCATAATTATTTCATTATGCACGGTATTAAATATTTTTTTCTCAATAAAAATAACCAGACAATTTAGGGGGGGGCAAAAAAAATTTTCGGGGAAGACGCGCGTCATAAAAAATTACCGAAAAATACTATTTTTCAAAATCCAGGGGGAGCACGTGCCCCCCTGGATTTACGTGGGTCCGCCCCTGATCACAGCTCCTGCTAAATCAAATTATTGATTTTGTCGTATTGACCTCTAATCTCGAGCTGCACCGAAAAGCCTCTAATATTTTCAATAACTCTCAGATCTCACTTTCTACTGCTTTTCCGAACAGGACCAAGTTGTCTGCACACATCATGTGCATTAAGATACGTGCCAATGGCGCAATTTAGACCCCTTATAATCTGCCCTGCTCCTGTGCTTAATTGATCCCCTTTGAGAGGTACTCCATTGCAATGATAAACAAAAATGGGAAAGGAGGCATCCGTGCTGCAGCCCCCATGTAGGCTTGAAGAAGCCATCCCCTTTCCTATTGACAAGGACTGTAATTCTCCCCTCCGCAAGACACGACATGATTAGTTCAATGAGTGCACTCGAAAATTCAATTGCCTCTGTTTATATTTCAAGAACGGAGCATCTGAACAATGCAAGATAAAAAAAATCAATAATAAAGCAAAAGAAGAAGACATGACAAAAAGGATAAAAGGGGGTCACCAGTCAGAAAAAGTAGCTGCTGAATTCGGAAGCAAGTTTATTAATCCCACAAGGAAAATCTGAGCCAACAGATAGAGATATATAAGTGAAATTGACTCTGCTTTCTCTAAGGCTGATATGATCATTGGATGTCAGGGGCTAGATGGCAATGGAGCTAGGTGTCCAATGGATTATTGTCGGTCCCATCTCAGTCACAAGAAGAAAAGAGATGAGAAGCTAAATCAAAGAATCTCATAACAAGTCCTAAGTGCTAAAATGATGAAATTCCAATACAGCAAGGAAAATGTCAATGACAAATTCAATATCTTGATACAAATAAAAGCATGAAAACCTTAATGTGATTTTGCTTTTATGAATATGGATTGAAAGTCAATCTCACAAGGTTCATCAGATGCTGCTTGATCAACACTTGATTCAAATAAAATTGAACCTAATAAAGCATCAACACAGTCTAATTGATGCTTAATTAGAGGATCTACAAAGAAAGAATATTTTTGACATGAACATTGAGTTACAACATTGAAGAATTAGGGTAAATATCGAAAAGAAAAAGTTTTTCTTAGCAAAGGAATTTTTTTTGATATAAGAAGACAAGGGCAAAATGAAAATTAAAAATTATAGGAGTGATCATCATGAATTTAGATTTTTTTATAAATTTTTTGAACAAGTGGAGCTATTAAAATAAATTCAGAAAAAATAAAAGGTACATTAGGTGCAATTTGGGGACAGATGCCAGTCTGGGTGCAACTTGGGGACAAGCAAGAGTGAATATTCAAAAATCCAACAACAATACCAGTGACACGTAGCAGCTCTCTATTGGTCCAACTCAGCCTTGATGTGCCACGTGACAACCAACTATTGGTCTACCTCAGTTGAGTGGGCCCCACCGTGGCAGAACCTTAAGGAAGTGGGTCCCACCAAGTGCCACGTGGCACATTATGAATGGTGCCACATCAGCACAGAGCCAGCGGCCCTGACAAGTCACACACACCACATGGCATGCCATGTAGGATGCCACATCAACAGAGAAGCCACAAGGCTATCTTATTGGTCCACATCAACAGTAAGTATGAGGGACACAGACACATGGCAGCATACCATGGAGTCATCTCATCAAGGGCCGGTAACATGACAACACATTATTGGTCCACCTCACCTATGTGGGTCCCATCTGAATCATTGTAGAAACTCCAGCACATATTCTTCTAAAAAAAAAACTCCAGCACATAAGGTGGACTATTTATCAATTAGATGAATGCCAGAATAATTAGTTACATTTTCAGGATCAGGTAGAAACATTCATATCTTGGATATTTAATGGGTATTTTAATGCCCAAAAGTTCTGGGATCGGAACTAAAAAATTGATTGAATCAGGCAGGTATATACCAGTATAGCCAAAATTTGCCAGCTAGGTGCACGTACTTGCATGTCGTATTAGAAACATTCATCAAACCGGGATAGAAGCAATGATGACTACAAAATTTTAAAATACTGCCGAGCTATTTAAAATAAATTAGCTCAAGCAAAATTCAGAGGAGAACAAAATACAAGAATGTCAGACTGTCAGTGAAGAATGCTTCTATCTATACTTATATGGATCCAAATCTGCTCTTATTTAAAATTTCTGTTATCCATATTATTCTCTCTCTCTGGTCCCACATATGCAGATCCACAAAATATCTACTCCATCAAGGTAGACAAAAATGTTGATAAATTATAATCTCATTCCCACTCCCAAGAACCATACGTCGTTGTCAGTTCACGAAATTACTATTTTTGGCGTGCATCTTTACTTCTGTAATTTTGGTGTGGTCATCTTTGGTAAAACAGACCTAAAATAGTATAATCAGGTAATTAATAAGTATGGCGATAAAATGGCATTAACTGAGATTTATCTGATACAAAATATGGTCATGAGGTAAAATACTAATATAAAGTAAATAAAGTAGAAATAATCTAAATAACAGAAGAGGGTAATATCAAATACAATGATGGCGTTCATATGTATATATAAGGTTGGTTATTTCAAACAAGCAAGTTTATCAAGTATGATAGTTTGGTTGCGCGCTCCTTGAGAATCTACTCTCCGTATATTATCCATTCTACAGGAAGTTAGAAACATATAAATGTAGTGAAACAATACTATAAAACTACAGATCACCAATGAACTAATGTCATCCACCAGACCACCAAAAAACCAGGGACGAACTTTTTCCTTGTAGTTGTACCAACTATCAATTTCATCCTGTTTAATGGGGAGACAAGGTGGAAACAAGCAGAGAGAAAATATCATTTTTTTTTCTCTTTTAAAGAACTTGGCAACTTGTATTGATTTTAATTGTAGTTTCTCAATTACAATTAAAAATTTTCAAATTTGGCCATACTTACAAAGCAATGATTAATATCAAATTAATAATCACACAATTTCAATTTGTACATAATTGATCTCCGTTAAAAAATTCTGCATCCGCCCTTTATGAGTCCTGATGTATTATGAATGTTCCTAACGGTAGTTCCAAATTTAAATGCTTTTAGTTTTACCCTTCTTTCAAATGGAGACCGACAGTTGGGTGGAAGGATGTGTGTTATTGTGCAGGCGTTAGAGAAAGATTCAGTGTGCCAAAATTAAGGCATTGTAACAAAATTCTTTTGTTCACTTTACCCAGTGAAAAAAAATGTCGGACCAAACACAAGGAGGTGGTGGTAACAATATTTGCTATTCCAGTAAAACAAAAACTCAGTATAAAACAATGTCCCAACTCCCAGTTAGATTTCTTATGAAATTATCATAAAACAACCGTAACCCAGCAATATTACAGAAGCTACCTCAATTATGGAAATCCCAGTTGTGGACTACCCCAGTAGTGTGCTCCAATTGGCCTGGACCAGAGAGGTATCATGCTCATCTGGCTCATATTTGTCTTTTGTCCGTAATTCTGTACATGTGTACCTGTTAAGGTTAAATAAAGACCCATACCTTTTAATTTGTTTTGAGCAGAAAGATTTGGAACACTTGTCTACAATTGTATATATATGGGCAGCGAGCACAACCCCCAATTGCCTACCAGCAAAAAAAACTCAGAATCCTCATCCTTTGAGGATTTACTGAATAAAACTCAGAATTAATATTTGTAATTAAGGAATGGTTCAAGATGGACTCAAGGAGAAGAGAAAACAGGGTGGTTTGAAGACTATGCCCTTCGTACTTGGTAAGTTCCATGTACTAACTTTTGCATCACATTTTGAGCACAACAAAGCATCTTCTTTTTTTTTTACCATGGAAAGAGTAGGCCATTGGGCTTACTTTAATTCATTAAATAAATAAAAAATAGTTATTTACAAGAGAGAAAATTGTTAAGAAAATCAAAATGGTAAAAATCTCTCTCTCTGTTTTTTTTTTCTTTAAGGTTCTAGCCCAGTATACAATATTATAAATTGCTCCACAGTCTCTGCATATACGAGCACACATCAAACTATGAATGTCTACTTTTTGTTATGATGATCCGACTCAACTAATTGAACCATCAAACAAACATTTTCTTAAATGATGCAGCCTGTGATATTTGCGATCGGTTTGCCACCACTGGCTTCAACGCCAACATGATCACATACCTAACCAAGCAAATTCACATGCCAATGGTTCAAGCATCCAATACGATAACAAATTTTAATGGCACCTCGAGCCTGACACCTATCATTGGAGGAATAATGGCCGACGCATTTGCGGGACGCTTCTGGGGCATAACCGTTGGATCTATATTGTACTTGTTTGGCATGGTATCACTGACTGTTTCAGCTGTTGTTCCATTGCTCCATCCCCCACCTTGCGCTATGCACCAACAGTGTCATCAAGCATCTTCCGAGCAGCTTTTTATTTTGTATATTTCATTGCTCTTAACAGCAATTGGTTCAGGTGGTATTAGGTCATGTGTTGTGCCTTTTGGAGCTGACCAGTTTGAACTTGATGGTGCACAATCAACTGCTAAGAAAGGGTACATATCAAACATTAGATATAACTATTATAATTAATGTTTTTATTAGTGTCCAGCATCCAATTTAAAATGTACTTGAGTGTTGTGCCCATATAATTTAAATAGGTCTGACTATACCGTGTCTTTGTCGACATTGAAGATCTATACCTCCAAAATAGTAAATAAAAAATTCGTTCTTATAAATTGTGTGCCAATCTAAACAATCTGGCATTAAAACAACGTAATAAGTTTAGATGGGTTATCTATTGGCGGCAGATGGAATTTCTTCAACTTGTATTTCTTCTGCATGGGGCTAACTTCGTTGCTTGCTCTGACGTTGATGGTGTACATACAAGACAATGTGGGCTGGGGATTGGGGTTCGGAATTCCAGCAGCAGTAATGGCGCTCTCTATTGTAGTCTTTGTTGTGGGATACCCTCTGTACATCAATAGCCATCCAGCTGGAAGCCCACTGACCAGGCTGTGCCAGGTCATTGTCGCTGCTTTCAAGAAACGAAATGCGGTTCTGCCAGATGATGTCAGCTTGTTGTATCACAACAAGCAACTTGATGCTGATCTTTCAATCACTGGGCGACTCATCCACACCAAAGAGCTTAAGTAAGTGTGGATTACAGATGTCAAAAATAGGATTTTGTAAACAAAACATTAATTAAATCATTACAAGTTTTTTTTCTGAATAGTTTTATGGAATATCAATCAATATCACTCATTTGGATCTTGTGTAGACAATATGTTTCACTGTTTATTTTCACAATTGGCTTTAAAACTGGAAAAAAAATTACTTGAATAGTGAATTTACTTAAGAATAAAGACTTAATTCCATACAAATATAGGATACTACTGTAAACAACCTACTATATTTTGTCAACATGTGTTGCAAACCTGCTGTTTGTACAATCTAGCTATAAGTAATTTAGTAATTTAAACGCACAGGTTCTCCCCTAATATATTCTCTTTTTTTAATTAAACCCTGCTTTTTTGAAGGTTTTTTGACCATGCTGCAATAGTGGAGGAGGGGGACATGTTACCCTCAGGCCATCCAAACCTCTGGCGCATATCGACCATTCACCGTGTGGAAGAGTTTAAATCCATGATACGCTTGCTTCCAATTTGGGCCATGGGTATCATTCTAACAACCTCATCCTCTCACAACAACAGCTTTGCCATACAACAAGCACGCATAATGGATCGCCATTTACTCAACCACTTTCAGTTTCCAGCTGCATCCATCTCAATTTTCGCAGTCATAGCCATGCTAGTTGGTGTGACACTTTATGACCGTCTTCTTGTCCCCATTACTCGCCGATTTACTAAACGGTCCTCTGGGATCACCTATTTTATGCGCATGGGTATTGGTCTTGCTATAAACATGTTAGGAAATGTGTCAGCAGCTCTTGTTGAGAGAAAACGGAAGAATGCAATGAATTTACATAGCAATTCCATCAGTGTGTTCTGGCTAGTGCCTCAGTTTGCTATACATGGAATATCTGAAGCATTTTATTCAGTTGGTCACATGGAATTTTGTTATGATCAGGCACCAGAAAGCATGCGCAGTAGCGCCACTGCATTATTCTGGCTCTCAATATCACTGGGGAACTATTTGGCGACAGCTCTGGTGACAATTGTGCATAACTGTACAAAGAAGAGAGTAGATTGGCTCCAAGATGATCTTAACAAGGCTAAATTGGATAGTTACTACTGGTTAGTTGTAGTATTTCAGATATTCAACATAGGAATCTATCTTTTGTGTGTGAAGTATTATATCATGAAACCTTTGGAAGCAGTTGAGGATGAAGACACGTCCAAAGAGATAGATAGACGAAGTGTAGTAGTAGAAGAGGCAGAACTTGCAGCCGCCTCAAAAAGCAATTTTGCATAGTTTAAATTTTTTGTTTCTACTTCATATATTCATTTTACATTACTACAAAATAAGCAGTTTTTTTTTGTATTTAATTTTTATATTAATCATATTATTAAAAATAAAAGCGATAAATAATTGTTTTTAAATCTACGAATAGTAGCACGCCACCGCAATTGTCATGGAGCAAATACGTCACTGCCGATTACGTCTTTGAGGAAATGCGCCAATGATAGTGATGTCTTTGAGGAAACATACCATTGGCAGTGACGTCTTTCACTTAAAACGCTAATATGAGTGGCGTATTTAGTCATTATAAGTACGACCCTTCCGTCGCACTCCTCATCTCACAAACAATCAAACACTCTCACTCATCTCACAAACTATTTATTCAAATATCCAAAAATTTTCATATTTCTTCAAAATGAGACATGATTTAAATTTTCATCCTGCCGATGAAGAAAATTATACTGCGGAGGAACCGAGCGATAGTAGCTTTTTAGCTGAAATATTTTCAAACTATGGTCAAACCAATTTCTATCAAAATCAGATTCAAAATACAATATTAAATTTTAGTCAAGGCGGATATTATCCGAACTATCCATATGATAGTAGCATTTATATATATCTATATATATTTATTTATAATAATAATATAATTTACCAACAATCGAATCCAACAGTACAACCATGTTATATCTATAATTTTTTTGGCGGTAGTAGTAATACTATCAAGAATCAAATTTTAAAAATAACTGCGATAATTTAGGTGATGATCTTAACTTAAACGTTTTCGATGGTAATTTGAGTTTTTATAGGACCAAATGGTAAAGTAGTATTGGTGGTAGTAGTAATGTTGATTTGATAGCATCAGAAGTCATTTTAACACCTATAATGGAATATAGTGATGTTCGGGAGGAGCAAGATAATCGTGTTCCGTATTATTGGAGTAAAGTAAAATGAGAGATGATTATACTTAGCAGTATGATATTTCGAATGATGAATTTGAAAATGAGAAAATCTGAAGAAGCGATACCACATTGTTAGTAATTAGACTAACCGAGATGAAACATCCCGTAGAAGCTTTGAACAATTTTGAGATATTTACCGTTTAGGTGCAAATGAAGATTGATTAGGAGTCGATGATGAGTTAGCTAAAAACGTTCAATATTGGGTACGAAAAAGTTATAAAAGATGATTTATTACCCAATCATTCGACTTTAAATCAACTTTAAATTGGGTAATTTATAATTAAAGTGTTAGAGAAAACATTCAATATTGGGTACGAGAAAATTATAAAAGACGACTTATTATGAAATACAAAGAAGCGAGTTGCCATTAGAGATTATACGGTAGACCTAAAGAGGTTTGACCACATAGATGATCGTCATAAATAAAACCCCCACTACTATAGAAGACCATCAGAAGATACCACAAACATTTACAAATCACATCTAGTTTAATTGCAATATGTGTTCGATAATATTTAAAAAAAGATCTATCTCTAACAGTACAACAAATCAATATGTTTATAGAAATGAGATATCACCAGTATGGCACCAATGTACAATAAACTTTGACGTAATCGAAAAAGAGTAATCGAATAATTATTTCACATTTGGGAAGGGTCATATTTATTGCTCCCACAAATATTGGGGGTGATTGCTTGGACTACTCTAGGTACAAAATATAACATATTGACATGTGATATACTTCGGATGATAATGTAAAAATATTTAAATCCATAGCTTGGACTTATGGACCGTGTATTGTAGTGTTCAAACATATAAGACTTGTTATAATCATTGATGCTGGGTTCTTATCGGGCCGTTATAAAGATAGATTATTGATGACATGCTAATATGATGCAGGGAATAAACTTCTTCCTCTAGCATTTAGAATCGTGAACAAAGAGAAATCTTTAAAAAATTTAAAATCTTATCGGACATATGTCCCACGCGCTTATGCTAAGTTTAAATTGTCATATTTTCTATTATGAAAAATAGACTTGTTGCTATCCAAAAAAGTATAATTCATTTTTTAAATATCCTTCACCAATCTTCTCCTTGGTGATTAGGTCCTGAAAAATTATACATTTTTCTCAAAAAATATTTCATAATTTAAATATCTAGAAAGCTTACTAATGGATAAAAAATTAACCAAGCAATTTTTTCACATAAAATACATCTGGAAGAAATTATTTTTCAAAAATACTAATCATATCTTATCCCTCAAGTTTATTTTTTTCATTGTTTGCAACGGTAAAATATTGAGTTCCATTAATGGTACTACGATAATTTTTTCAGTAAAACATGATTTCCTGTCATATGATCAATGACATTGGAATTGAGCACCCATTATGTACAGTCTAGATGCTTGTTATTAATAATAGGATTTAGTATTAAACATTTACTAATTTATTTATTGATCTCATAACTATTATTGCTACTTAAATTAACCACTGGGCTGGTTTTATTTCATGCACTTGATTATTCATTGGGCTAGTTAAATTGAGCCTAGACTTATTGATAAAAGGAATGAGCTTACTACTTGTACCTTGGCCCAATTGTTGGTCTAGTAAAGTCGCAGGCATATCCTCTAGTACGATTGAGCCAATCTCGATTTGTGTTGTCTATGTGCTCATTCATATCCATCTCGCTTAACTCCTTTAATAGCATCATGCCCTTTCTCCCCCTTCCGATTCAAGGATTCTCCCCTTTTGCACGTCGCTTCCCTGGTTGCACTTAGGTCTGAGATGAAGATGTAATACCCAACATTTATCGGATGAGTGCCCTTCCATTTTGTAATGAGCACACCTCTTGAATTCCCTTTTTGTCTTGCCTCTCTCGACATTGGAGTACTGACTTTGGGTTCGAGTCAGAAACACCCATGCAACCCGTCTTGTTGCTTCTTGTCGGATGAGGGTTGTTACAACATCAAATGTCAGCTTCTCGATTGACAACAACACTTGTGCCCTAACTGTCTCATAACTTGAGTCAAAGGCTGCGAGAAAGGTATACACTTCATCATTTTTTTCTTTCTTAGAGCACAAACAAATCAATGGTTGAAGGTCTATACACTTTCAGTTCTTCATATTTTGATCTTACATGCCAGATCAATTCAGCTACAATTTTGGTTTCTTATGAAATTTGGGCAATTTCTCTTTTGAGTTGGTAAATCTATGAATGATTGTTTTTGTTGTTGATTTGATTCTGAATAGCTTGCCATAGCTCTAAAGTTATTTCACAGTAGAAAATTTCTAATAATTGAGGCTCTAAAGAATTTGAGATAAGAATAATTGCTTGACTATCCAACTTATTCAATTCATCTTGAACTTCTGCTTTGTCACTTGATCTTACTCTACTCCTAATTACATACCCCAACAACCCTTTATCTTTAAGAGTTAACCTTATTGTCTTTGTTCATGGAATATAATTTTTTCCATTGAGAGGAACATTGGCCAATTTTTGTGAAGAGTTGAAATCTTTGTTTGTCTTCAGAGTTGTGGATATTTGAGTTGTTTGGATTTATTTGGATTTAGGAAAGAAAACATTTCTTTTGTCATTTTTAGCTATAACTCAGTGTTTCTAATAAGGTTCTAGTTTGAGTTCGGATTCGGGTACTTTGCCGGTACTTTGATGTTATGCTGGTATGAGCAGATACAACTTGAGTTCTTGTCTTTTTTGTTGTTTCTAGTAATTTGCTAGTATGAACAAATACTATTTGATTACTTATCTCTTTTGCTGGTTTTGGTCCTGACATTTGTATGCTTGATTGATTTTTGGTCTGTTTTAGCTCCTTCGGCTGCTTAGTTTTGTTGCTTGGCTTTTCTGACTCTACTGGTACTGGTACTAGGCTCATCACTATTATGTGGGTTGCAGCTTTGTATCAGTCACTATTACAATTTGTCTTGAGAACTGTTGTGGATTGAAGTTGCTGATAATACTAGTTAATTGTTGCGAAAATTAGAAATTTAATCATGCTCTGATACCATGTTAGAATTTATATTCGGTTAGATTATGAGATGAATATGATGAATAATTTTTATTATTCTCATTTATGAGGAACTATACAAAATCTTTTTATAGGTTGCTCTCTCAAACGGAAAGAAAGGAAAGTAACGGTAATAAATGTTACCGTTATACCAACTATTCTACTGTGTCTATACAACACTATTGCCTATACAAGAAAATATACAACCATTTTCTAATTAATTAAATAGAGAGGCTGGATGATATATTTCTTAATTATCTAATGATGAAAAAACCGTCACGGATTTTTGAGACTAATTAAATATAACCCTAATCTTTTTTTATTTTTAACACACTGACATGCTTGAATGGTTCAATAAGAACATAAACTAAATATTTATCTCATTGAATTGATCTGCCAGTAGATGTTGCTTTCAGATAAACAGGACAACAGTTGTTAACTCAGCGTTATCTGTCTTCATTTTGGTGAGGCATTGCTCGTCTGATCTGGCGATTTTTTTTTTCCAATTCATTTATTTGCTTTCTTGTAGTGTTGTTTAATCTAAAGCCCTTAGCAGGTTCAGATGCCAACAATGATCATGCCATTCTGGCCCTAGATTAGGCTTCTATCTCTAGGTATACTAGGTTACATAAGACATTGCGGTTTGGTATGAGATGGGAGAATCCTAACTGTTTGATTGAAAGCGATCAACCATCCAATGATGTTGTCATGTTGCCAATTAGACTACATGATGTGAGTTGGCACGCCAGCAGGACGGTTAATGTTTTCAAACAAGCCATCTTTTCGAGCTTTAGGTATTTCAGGACTTGGATTTTATTATTTGACAATTTCGCTTTCCAATCAGTTGGAAGGTCACAAGGCCAGGTTACTGATAGACGGTTAGGTTATGACAAAAATAGTTCGAAGAACCGTGCCATAAACTAGTGTTTTAAAGATGGATGGTTTGGTTCAAACTCGGACAGTCCAATGAATTAGGATGGGTCGAATTTTGACGGATTGACGCCCCAAAATATTTAACCATTAACATTCTTTAATAATTTTGATTTTTTAATGTTTTTTTAGTTTTTAAGTCAAATAAATAGACTTAGAAGTCAAATAAAATGATATAATTTGAAATTAATTTGGGATCAAAAGATTTGTTGTTGTTGTAACTTGAAATTAACATTTAGCAGTACCTTATCATAAAATATGTTGTCTGAATTATCCATGATCGGGGGCGGATCTAGTATGATCCCGAGGGGGGGGGGGGGGGGGCAACTACCTCTCTGGATTTTGAAAAAATATGTTTTTAAATAATATTTTCGGTAATCTGCCTCCTCCCCCCCTCGTGAATTTTTTTTGCTCCTCCTGGATTATTTGATTACGTTTATTGGGAGAATTTTTTTAATATCATGCATAATAAAATAATTATACAAAAATTTCAAAATATGAAGTTCCGTAGAGGAAAATTTTCATCATTAATTTGATTATTTATCACTTTGAGTTTTATTTTGTTGTTATTTTTAATATATAAAATAATATTATTTTGATAATTTTTTATTAGATAAAAATATATATTAAATTATTATTATTATTTAAAACCCGATTAGTTAATGAATTTGAACCCGATAAGTTATTACAATCCAATAATTGTCCCCCGCTGACCGAAATCTTGCATCACCTCCATGATGACAGTGCTAATGTGACCGTGTTTAGGCTTATTCTTTTTATTTCAGATGAAATCTTAATTAAGTTACCACTAATTTCCTATATTTGACCATGTTAAACATTAATCAGGTTCTGATAGATATTCCCTGTATATATATATGACATCCACTTGTTCAGAGGATGTAAAATTAATTTGAATATGCACATATAGGATTGATGCACAAGTCAGCTAAACGGTTATGACGTTCAAGGACAGAGAAATACCATCACGGGTTTACTGCCAGTTTTTTTTTTTTTTTTTAATTTTCCGAGTTTGAAAGAGTTGGATCAATGGGTTTTGGAAACAGGTTAGATGGGTTATGCGGGTTAGAGTGGGTCGGATCGGAGTAATGATGGGTTAGGTTTTTTTTTTTTTGAGAACTTTAACTGCAATATGTGGTTGAATCATGAGTTGGTCGGTCCATTAGTTGAATAGGTTTAGCCTTGAAACAAGTTGGTTCGGGGCGCGGTCACAGATTACTCGACTTGGATTTGTTATGTCTGCATTTTTCTCAAAAACTAATGAAATCTAGATGTTTTTAGAAACGAGTAATGTAATTTACGAAGTTGATAAATTTTTTATTTCAGTCGAAGGAAACATTAATTGGAGGGTTGTTTCAATATACAGTAGAGGCTTTCTAATTAAATACATGAATTAACTGGATAAGAGTGGCAAATTTCTTAATTTTGTAAATTTATAGTGATAATTTTCCAAATTTAAAGTCTAGAATGTAAATTTTCTAAATTTTAACTTTTAGAATAACATATAAATTTTTTTCCAAACAAATAAATATATTTATAACTTTATAATAATTTCTCCTTTCGAGTCGGTGAATGTAATTATGTAACTTTACGTTACCATGGCAAATATACTGTCAATGTCAGCCATGTGGAACGCTACTATTACCACAGCGTTATTTTAGCGAGTGATATACACAATCAAGAAATCTTTACATATATCATCAGCAGGGCAATTTACTTTTAGATACTTCATCAATATCATTAACTAAAATCATTATTTCTTATCACTTGATATAACATAGAAAATTCATCAATCATTATTAACTAAAATCATCATTTCTTATTACTTGATATAACATAGAAATATTTTAAATTAATGACATTTTAGATGCATACATCTTTCAAGCAAATTATCAAGATCAACCGTTTGAATTTGTAGTTTTAGTGTCAAAATTTGTACCAAAACTTTGCTCCTCTCCTCAAGATAATTAGCTAGAAATCAATATTTTATCAGAACAAGTACTATATTGAACTCAATTATGTTAATTTTTAGTAGTAAGCAGGTTAGTTGCTTTATCTTATAGTCATAAAAGAATTTTTTTTTTCTCTCAAAAGGATCACCTCTTATGACTATAAGATAAAAGCAACTAACATGCTTACTACTAAAAATAACTAAAGAAGTATTGACAAGCATACTATTTCTTAAAAAAATAACTAAAAGGACATAAAAATTGGACGCAAGATGAGTGCGACTGAAAATATATTTTGTACGTGAAAACAAGACGTGCTGATACAAATGGCATTTTGGCTTGTGACAAGCAAAATCCAAATTAAGTTCAATAGGGGTGTCAACGCAAACACATTTGATCGTTTCTTGGCAAACAGAATGAACGATTAAAGAATTTTATTTCTTTTCACTAATGAAAACAGATCACTTAAATTTCAGTCATTTTGTCTTTAAAATGAAACGGTTAGCGAAAATAATTTGTTTCATAATTGTTGGTTTCGTCATTTCGTTTCATATTCTATATGGCTGCGATTGTTGTCATTGCAATGTTAAAAAGGTGAAAAACCCAGAGCCTAACCCTACATTTCGTTGCTCATCTTTTTTTTTTTCTAATTTTCCTACGCCGCTCAACCACTCACCTACTCTTTCTCATCTCGTCATTTTCCTACGCCGCTCATTTTCTAATTTTCCCACACCACTCAGCCTAACCCTACTTCTCCCTCGCTCACTTTGCACTAGAGCTTAGAGCTGCGAGAGAGATCTCCACCGCCTACAAGTTCTCAAAAAAGAGAGAAATAGAGTATAGAAAGAAGCAGAGAAGAGAAACAAAGTGTTGCTATTGTCAGCTGTTGCTAGGAAAAATAATAGAGTGACTGTTGAGAATAGTAATTAGGATTAAGAGTGTAATTAGGGGATTAGCCTCATATTCGTTAGGATTAATATTATTATTGGCTAATTGACGGAAGAAGAGTTACTAATCTCCATTGTAATTAATATAATGGAGGTTAGCCATCTCAATTCTTTTATTTTTCCATTTAGGTAACTATCCGTTGGTACAGTAATTCAGTACCGTTAGATTTATTTTTCCCGTTAGAACTCAAGGATATATATCCTGCATGTCTCACTGTTTTACTTCTTCAGTCTTTTAATAAAAAGAACTGTTCATCATCAATTAATTTCTCAATATGGTATCAGAGCATGGTTTCAGAACCTAACTCAAAAACTCTGCAACTGAAAAAGGCAACAGAGCCAACAGCTACTGGTAACAACCAGAAGCACCTATAATCAAAAGTTGATAGCCACTTGACTGGTAACAACTAGGGGCACCTATACAGCTAAGTGCAACAAAGCCAACAACAGGTAACAATTCAGTAATCATAAGTCACAACACTGCATACAACAGCTGTTGTCCCTAATGGCACAAATGATGCACAATAAAAGAACCTTGGGCTAGTTTGTCAATTCAATACTAAGAATTAAAGTAATAGAGAGAGAGAGAGAGAGAACACATAAATTAACGGAGTTCGGCTATAACGAGCGTACATTTTCGGGACCCGCAATCACCAACGTTGATTGAGCTGAGTCACTAAAGCACATTGTTCGTATAATTGTGAACCTTCGGTCCCTTACACCAAGTAAACGGGCAGTTGTTGGCCAAGAAAATAATGAGGACAACACCTCTAATAAGAACAAGTCTAACGAAGGAGAAAACACTCAACAATGACTCTAATTTAATTTATTAAAGGTTTAGTAAAGTAATCTTAAGATTAGAACAAAGTATTTCAAGGTTTCAAAGGTTTAGCAATGATAGCAAGGGTTTCTCAAATGTATGATTGTAAAAATCATTCTTTGGAGGAGAGAGGTTATTGTTATTTATAGTCGGGCAACAAATCAGCAAATCTGACAGAAAATCTACAGAATCCGTTGCAACGGTTAGATAACTGTTGCAACAGTTAGGTGATGCTAACTCTAGCGAGGTTAACCGTTACAACGGATGTGATATCCATTATAACGGTTAGGAGGGAAAAAATCTCTGAAAGATCTTGGACAAAATTTGTACACAAAAGATTTATTCCATTACAACGGTTATAGGGATCCGTTATAACAGTTGTTGCCTGACATAATGAATAAGATTTTAAAGTCATTCGTTGCAACGATTAAGGACCTGTTGCAACAGTTAGGACAACTATTTGATTTAATCTTAAGATTGCTTTAGTTACCTTTGTATAATACAATTCTAAGGTAATCTAAGTATTTCTTGAGATCTTCATGCAATTTGATCCAATGCTTTATACCTATATTTCATAAACTTAAAGAAACTATTAAATTCTTATGTGATTGTTTTGCAAATTGACAAATATAATTTTATATAATTTTGAGAATTATTTACAACAACAGCAACAAACCCATATAGCAATATCATAAACGTCAACTGGTAATAATACCAGAAACAACAGACACAAAACCACAACGGTAGCTGTACCAGTGATAAATACAGGACAATATCCCACAAGATTGTGAGGAGCCTTGTACCAAAACCAGCATATTATTAGTTTGAGGCAAAACCAGCAAAACCACATATAACAGAAAATCCAACTAGTTGTACTCCAACCAGATGTATCAGAAACTAGTAAACAACAGAACCAGCAAACAGCTGTACAAGAAAAGCAACAATCAGCACTAGAAAAAGTCAGACACCCAAAATGACAAATTAGTCGACATAGAAACATACCTCAGTGCTGCTTGATGACAATAATTACAATATGTGGGCTAGACAAGTTTCGTTCGGGCTAATTGACAGAGATAAATTAGAGTATATCAATGGTGAATTCACCATACTAGTACCCACTGTTATGGGAGAGCTAACAGAGGATGAAAAGAGAGCCATCAGGGAGTGGAGGAAGAGTGATAATAGAGTTGCTGCATGGCTGCTACCAACTATGGAGCCCCACATCTCCAAAATCATGACATACCAAGAAATAACCAAGCAAATGTGGGACAAAGCCGAGAGGTTATATGGCAAAAGAAAAAAATCACTCTCATGTTTATCGGCTTCAACAAGAACTTCATTAAATCAAGCAACAACCCAATCAATCTGTCCCTGAGATTTTCTCCCTTCTACAAAAAAAATCAGATGAACTCAAACTATATCGGCCACCAACAGTTGATCCAGAGGAGATCCAAAAGAGAGAAGAGCATGATGAAGTATTCCGATTCTTGGCAAGTTTGGACTCAACTTACGAGTCAGTGAGGTCTCAGATCTTACTCCTGCCCGATCTCCCCTCCATTTATGATGTTATGTGCAGGATTGAAGGAGAAGACACTAGGAGACTAGTAATGGTGCCTCAGAAGATCAAAGATCCAGAGGCTAAAGCCATGGCGACAATAAGGCAAAACCCTAACCGTAGACCAGTATTTCAAGGCAACAACGTAACCTGGTGTGAGTATTGCAAGAAAAAAGGCCACAACAAGGAAGAGTGTTGTGGATTCAAGAAAGAGGAGGATGATTTAGAGGAGCCGATAAGAGGCAAGGAAAAAATCATGAGAATCACGATGGGAGAAGAGAGGAAAAGAGGGGGTTCGTGGCGACAGAGTCAGATGCGGCGTCTCAGTCTCTCAACCCTACAACAAATACCTCTGAGATCTCCTAGGATCAGATGCGGCAACTCTACCAACAACTATCTGTGATGTTTGCCTAAAATACAAAGAAAGCATCTGGTATGGTAACCAATTTAATTCAAAATTTTAATACAAATTGGATACTTAAATCAGGTGCAACTGATCATATGACGGTGATACAAATTTATGAAATAATTATAAAAATAATGAGGGCAAACAATTTTTAATAGTTGTAAATGGGGACAAAATGGAAATATTAGGTAGTGATTCTATAATTCTTTTCTCAAAAAATATTTTACATATTTTACATGTTAAAAATTGCACATCCAACTTGTTATCCATTAGTAAAATCACAAACGAATTAAATTATAAAATTATTTTTACCTCAAAAAATATGATTTTTAGGAATGGATAACCAAGAGTGTGATTGGTGAAGGTTATTTATAAAATGGACTTTATAATTTGAGAGAGAAGAAATATAATTTCAATGTAAAAAACCATGAAGAATTGGGGAGGCTTTGGCACAAAAAAGTGGGGCATCCGTCTGATAAAATTTTTAAATGTCTTTTTGATTTTCCAAAATTAAATTGTAGTAGTTGAGAAATTTTTCATTTAGGAGGGCATACTAAATTACCATTTAAATTGTCAAATTATAATAGTAATGAACCTTTTGCACTTGTTCATTCCGATGTTTGGGGTCACGCCCCTATCGATTTCTATAATGGATACAAATATTTTATGATATTTGTAGATGATTTTTCTAAAGTCACTTGGTTATATTTAATGAAAAATAAGAGTAAGGTTTTATCTCACTTTCAAGAATTCTCTAACTTTGTTGAAAATCAATTTAATTATAAAATTAAGACATTTAGGACCGATAATGGGACAAAATTTGTGAATAAAAATTTTCAAATTATTTAAAGCAAAAGGGCATTTCGCATCAAACTACTTTGTATATACACCGCAACAAAATGGTGTTTCGGAAAGAAAAAAATAGACATTTACTCGAAATAACTCGTGTTCTTTTGTTTCAAAACAAAATTTCAAAAACATTTTGGCGCCACATACTTTTAATAGATTGCCAAGCATAAACTTAAATTATAAGAGTCCATTAGAAATCCTTTACAAAAAAAATTATAATTGACCATTTAAGGGTATTTGGGTGTACAAATATGCATATGAGTTACTGAGCCGAGATATGATTTGAATAGTCTTTAGAACAATTACTTTTAGATTGAAATTAAAAGACTGAATGAAATTACTTGAATCCATTGGACTGAAATTAAATAAAAGAAAACTAAATTAATGAATATCATTGTGATTCAAACAGGAAGTCGATTTTATGTGGCAGAGTATTTCGAGTATCGTCAGCGAGGATTGAATAATAAATCTGAATTGTAACCGAACTTCTTTATAACTCGTATTTGATTATTATCTGTTGTTTTGAATCTTGACTTGACGTGAATTGTGTGGATTGTCTGGATTAACTTTTGACTTATGATATGGGTCAATGACCTGAATTATACGAATTGATTGGATTTTGATCACTAGATTGAATTGAATATTGAATGAGTGTTGATAATAGAATTGGATAAATTATACATGACTAAATATGTCGTAAGCTAACCTTTCATACTCCAAAAGAGAGGGTCCACACAACCTGAAGGATTGTGAGTGAAAAATGGATGTGCGGTGTCCCGCTTACTAGCGGATTTATGAGATATCCCTCACTTATTACGGTGGACACGGTGTGTTATTTTCATATGTCTATGCATAATTGCTTAAAATATATACTTTAATAAATAAGAATGAATTATTATTGATTGAAATGTTTTGAATGGAATTGTATTATTCATAATACTGTTATAAAGAAGTTGTGTCGTTAAATAACCGGTTATTGAGATTTATAAGCTGACTCCGTTTTGTTTCTCTATTATTTTTCTTATTTATTGACGACGTAGGTTACGGGCCGTCGGATGAATGTAGAATATACTATCTCCGTAGCATCTCGATCGGAGCGTTACATCATATTACAAGTCCTAATACTAAACAACAAGCACATTGTCAAACAAACATAAGGAAATAAGTTATTTGTTCATTGAAATGATCGTAACGTTCTGAAAAAAACAGCAAACAATCATGATACTAAGTCTTCATAGTTATTTAAATAATTTTAATTATGTGCCACTTCACGTCTTCATATCTATCAAAATAAATCTTTATTTTTACATTTGTAAGCCTCAGTGTCAAACATGACATGTCTTCATACCAGAGAATTGATTTTATAATCATCGCCCTTTCAAAAATCATCACTCCCTTTCTGTGACTGGCACATTACCAAATACCCTTCTTTAGTAGTCATTAATTTATAACCCTTAAATTTCAATTAATATTTCAAATTTCTCCAACATCAACAAGATAGGAGAATATTATTTGTGTATGTGCGACCCTTTTTCGCGCCTCTCACCGCCCTGAAAAAGGAACTGGACGATGAATTGCGGAAGAAGGACACGGAGATCCCTCTAAGTGTGCATTGGGATATATTTATATAAATTTGGAATGCACATTTAAAGGTTTTAGAGATTGTGGGGTCTTTAAGATTTCAATGGGCGTAAACCTCCATTGTTAATTACCCTGGGCTTTGAACCCGAGGAACCTCTGATTAAGAAAGAGAAAAAAACAGAATAGTTAAGCAATTTTAAGTGGTCGCTGTGAATAATGGTATGGAAGATATGAACTTTTCAAGTTAGTTTACACCTTGTGAATTGACTTTTTATTTTTTTATTGATAAAATGATTTAGTTTTTATTTATTTATTTATTTGTTATTTGAACTTATCTTATTTAAATTTATTTAGTCTTAAATGTTGAGATTTATTTTTATTAGATTAAGGTTGGTTTAATTCTAAAATTATTTTTTTATTTGATAAGAAGGAGAAAAAATCTTTTATTTATTATTATTATTTTTAGTTATGTTTTATTTATTTATTGATATCTAAATTTATTTAATTTTGAAGATTGAGAGTTACTTTTATTTATTTTTTTATTATGATATTTATTTTAGGTGAATGTTGATTTAGTTTTGAAATTGAATTTATCTTTATTTTAGGTGAATGTTGATTTATTTTAAATGAAAGTTGATTTAGTCTTTCACTTTTTTATTTATGTATTTATTTATTTAATCTATTTTTATTTAAATTTTATTTGATTTTGAATAAGAGTTATATTTATTTTATTTTATTTTTATTCATTATATATTTAATTTTATTTATTTTTGTATTTTTATATTTTTTATTTGGAATTACTTAATTAGTTATTTTAAAATTTGATTTAATGAATAAAATTTATATTTATTTATTTATTTATTTTAAGAAAACTTTTATCTTATTATTATTTTCTTTATGTTATTTCTTTTTATTATATATTTTCAATGAAAACATTTTAATATATTTTTTTTATTTTCAACGGCAAAGAAAATACGATCAGTTGGGGATTATTTTTGATTTTTTTTTTGAGAAAATATATTAGTAACATACTAATTTTATTTAATAAAAATATCAATGACAATGTTATGAACAACTTTTATTTTGAATATTTTTTAATTTGAATCCTTTAAAATATTGTTTCAGGAGGAATATTAGAAACGGACAAATCTGAAAACTAATGAAGACTTTCACAGATAATACTATTGTTTTGATTTTTTAAAGTGAAATGAGTTAATAACATACTGATTTTATTTGACAGAAAAATGAAATGAGATGTTACGAACAACTTTTATGTAGGAAACCTTTCATTTTGAGCACCTTAAAGTATTATTTTGAGCAAAATATCAAAAGAGGACGGTTCTGAAAATAATGAGCTGTCAGGATTGTTTTGCTCATTTGAAAGACATTTAAAGCGTATTTTTGCATGAAAATTTTTATACAAGCTCCTCTTGATATGTATTTTATGAATATAAAATAATATATATATGTCAAATTCACGGATCGGTACAGTTTTTTAATTCTTTTCTGATAAAGGACTGAACTGGACAGCTGAGGGTATTTTTGATATTTTTGAAAAATATGCTTAAGAAACCTTTCGAACCAGATTATGATACTATCAATAAGGTTATGATGAACAATTGTTATGTTGAAAAATTTCTTATTTGAAATCGTTTTAATGCACTTTTGAGGCTGTTTAGCAAAGAAGTTTCAAATAAAATTTAGAAAAAGCTGAAAATATATTTTTAGTTTTAGAAAATAGTTTAACTTTTGAATTTAAAATTTTTTAATTATTGATTTTTATTGATGGCAAGTGCTCACGACTTTGTATTAGCCGGCACAAGCCTTATAAATCTTCAAAATCAAGGGCTCACGACTTTGTATTAGCCGGCACGAGATTTAGAAGAGTTTTGTTAATTATAAAAATAATTTTTATATTTTAAGTAAAGACAAGGGCTCACGACTGAATTCAGCCGGCACATGCCTTATAACTCTTTAAAACTATGGGTTCACGACTGAACTCAGCCGGCACAAGAGTTTATAGAGTTATTTTTATTTTATTATGAACCAGATTATTAAAATCTACTAGCTGAAGATTCATAAATGCATATAAAATCGTACGAAGCTCCAAAAATTATAACAATTTACAGAGAGATGCATTATAACTAGATCTAGATGCTCACAAAATTTCAATTAAATCGGAGTAGAAGATATATAATTTTTTATTTTCGAATCAGATCAGGGGCAAAAGAGGAAAATGTTGTACCAGTATTTGCTGTTTTTCAGATTTAAAAATGCTATAACGTTTTACAGAAAAATCAGAAAAATATAAAATCAGTTTCTATAGATTCATATGACTTATTTCTACGAGATCTGAAAGTTTTATAAGATTTGGAATAGATCTCATCCCATTTTTCTTTTTATTGCATTTTCAGCCATTTTAGGGCTGATTTTGCGTTTATAATGGATTCATTGATCTTAAACAGTTTAAATGCATCATTTAGATTCAATCTAACATTCAATGATGTTTGTATGCAGATTTGAGCCAAAAGAAAAGAAAGAAAAAAAAAACAAAAAAATGAAAAAAAGTAAAAGATGAATTGATGTTACCAGAACTTGCTGTTTTTCAGAATTAAAAAGGCTATAACTTTTTATAGAAAAAATCAAAAAAATGCAAAATCAGTTTCTGTAGATTCATATAACTTATTTTTATTATATCTAAAAGTTTTATAAGATTTAGAATAGATATCATCCCGTTTTTCTTTTTATTGCATTTTCAGCCATTTTAGGGCTGATTTTGCATTTATAAGGGATTCATTGATCTTAAATGGTTTAAATGCATCATTTAGCTTCAATCTAACATTTAATGATGTTTGTATGCAGATTTGAGCTAAAAGAAAAGAAAGAAAATAAAAAAAATCGAATTGCAACATAAGAACATCAAGAAAAAGAAGAAAAATCGATATTGCACATGAAAATTTTCATCTTTATTGCACGAATCAAAATTACAAACTCCAATACACTCTTGATATCTATATTTACAGGATATATGGCTACCTAGATCTAATTTATAGCTTGAGTAGAAGAGGATTTGATTGAATCTTGTATCTTTAGGCTTGATTTTGATCTCAACTCAAAGATTGGATCTTATTTTGTATCTAATTTTAGCTTCAATTTGTTTTGGCAACGTTTTGGATTAGCATTCAGCTTGGGATGGATTGTGTCTCTTGTGTTTGAAGGAGGAGAGGAGTTTATAAAGGCCTAAGGGGTGGTAGATGGGTGTTTGAGATCGGTTTGACTTTTCTTTGACCAATTTATGCACCAACTCCCTTCATTCATCTTTTCATACTCTTCTGAACGTTTTGTGGTGTATTAGACCAGTTCTAAGTGTTTTAAATTGCTCTAACAGCTGAGAGGACAAGTGGGGCACAAGTGGAGTTTGTTATGTTTGCTGAAAATTTACAAATTTGCCCTCCCTAACCACCACTTGGTCACCAGATGATTTTAGGGACTTCTAGAAGGTTGTAGAGGTTCAAACACATTCTTGCCACTCCCTTCCTGCATTTTAGACCTTATCGGATCACAATTACGCACCCGAGACCCGTTTTTGCCTTCAAACCCGAATCCAAGCCACATAGTCGTTCTCCTTCATTTCTTCACCATTTCTTGTGTTTCAAAGCTTGATTAGCATCTAATTGATCTCAGGAATTGATCTATAATGTTTATTCAATCAATATAATGCTCTGATATAGAGTTTGACCAACTCGGTTTTTTGACCCGATTTGCGAGTTCGTGGTCTCACCAATTTAAAGCTTATGAAATTCAATCAAGCCCTTAAACAATCTCTTGTGACCATGGAGATGGTGTTTGAAGTGTCAATTTGATCAATCATGGCTCGGATTGCTCAATTTTATTTTTGGATCGGAAACTTCCCCTTCAGTTTTCTCCCAAACCGCTCAACCATTTTGCAAGTTCTTTATCTCATTGTGTTCTCCTCTCCGTGCTCTTTCCAACGGTATATAATATGTGAGTTTTCGTCGCACGGAAGCACCATCACCATTTTTGAATTTTGGGCAGTGGAGAGGCTCGGATTACTGTAGCGAGGGACTGTAGCAGTATGGGAATTTTCGAATTTAGCCCCTCTCCATTTTGATTTTTAATTGGAGCCATCCATTTGCTGATTTTTCTTATTTCTCCTTTGCTTTTAAATTATTTCTCAAAGATCCGTTTGTCCAAATTGCACCAAAATTTTCTCAAAAATTTCTTGAAATATAACAAAATTTATGGTAATTTGTATTTACCATTTTGCCCCTTGGTCAAGCATTAATTAATTTTTAACGCTTGATTAATTAATTTTTCATTATATTAATCGATAATTTGGAATTTTCTTGACTTTCTTAACTCCAAAAATATCAAGTAATATATGAAAATTCTCAGAATTTTATGGAGAATTTGATTTTGCCATAAAATTTGAGTTTTAAGATTTTAGGTTTCGAAGAGGTTTTCGATTTGAATTTGTAGAGCTTCGGCATTTAATTCTTATCTTAAGAATTTTGATTTTTGAGCATTTCACTGAATTCTTCTTTTTTCTAGGTGCTTCTGGACTTGAATTAAGCCTCTTCGGGCTTTTAAAATTTCTCCTTGAATTTTTGAATCTTTTGTCCCAAGTTGCTTTTTTAATTCTCCGAATTTTCAGAGGTAAACAATGTACCCTTGTGAAGCACAAAGAGGTGAATAAGAGATATTATTGCAAGCTGCAATATATGCACAATATTTAGTTTCTATTTCCGTAAAAAAATTAATCAAATGGAGAATTATTAGATATTGAAAACTTATTGAATATCAAATTTTACAATTTTTGAAGATATCTAACTATTTTTTTGGATTTTTGAAAGATGATAATTTTTTAGATGCATCTATCATTATTTTATTATTATTTTGGGGTCATTTTTTAAAAAATCCAAAAAATAGTTAGAATGGTCCAAATGTAATCATGTTTGGTATTCTATAAGATTTAAATATATAGTTTATATTGGGTGAACTAGATTGACAATTTGAAATTTAATTTTATAATATTTTTTAGACTGAAATAAACGTTTTTTTGCTTTGCGAAGCACCGTAAGATCTTCATATATATATATATATATATGAGTAAAGATACCGTGAGCTTAAAATCACAGAGGCATTCCGTGAGTTTAACTCAAAAAGTACATCAAATCATCTCTAAATTTTAATTTATCATTCTCATTAAATTCCTTATATGAAAATCTTGTGTGATACAAAAATTTGATGTGTTTTGAGTTTTTTAAGTCACCATTTTTAATTTTTTAAAATGATGTTCAAGTTATTATTATTTTTAGAGCTGATTTTCAAAAATTAAAAACCATGACTTAAAAACTCAAAACACTCCAAATTTTTGCATCCCATATGATAAATTAAAATTTAGAGATAATTTGATATATTTTTTGAGTTAACCTCAGAGAAGGCCTCCGTGAGCTTAATCTCACGGTATCTTTACTCTATATATACACACACTAATATCACTACCACAAAAAATATTTTAGAACCGGTTATATAAAGGATTTAGCACCGGTTATACAACCGGTTCTAAAACTATGCGGTGCTAAATGTTTTAAAAACCGGCGCTAAGAGGAGGTGCTAAATGGGATATTTAAAATCGATTATTTCAAATAACCGATTCTAAATTCTAACATTTAGAACCGGTTATTTCAAAATAACCGGTTCTAAACTCTAACCTTTAGAACCGTTTATTTCAAATAACCGGTTCTAAAGTCGACAAAAAGAAGTTGAATTGTACACATTGAATATTGCAACGTGCCCCAGGAAGAAAGTCAAATAATTTGAGTTCGCCAATTTCTCTCAAATATCTCCACTACACTGCCTGAATAATACATTATTATCTTGGAAACTTTGTTTCTTAATATTTTATGATGGTACTATTTACTAAAAAATAGTTTTTTTTCTTAATATTCTCTAGTTCCAATTTCTTTAAATTTTGATTAAATAATTTAATTTTATCATTAACTAATAAAGTATATTTCATTAACAAAATAATAATATATAATTTACATATTAAAGAAAATCTGACAAATTTTCTATCTTTATAATTTGTAAAGAAAAAATAAAAAAACTAAACCAAAAACTTCAAATAAACATCAAATCCATTTTTGAGCTTCAAGATGAGCTTCAACTCCGTCTTTCTCTTTCCCTTTCTTTTTTCTTTCTTCAAGAAGACCTTTGCTCTTTCTCTTTCTCTATCTCTCAATATCTCTTTTATATATGAAATAGGAGGATGAAGAGTGATAATCCGTGGGATATAGATTTTTGATTTTTGGTTTTTAGATCGTCGGATAAGCATGAACCAACGGTTAGATTGAAAAACATAGCAATCCGTGGGAGCAAAAAACTGAAATTCTATTGGTTGATGCAAAGAATTTCTTTAGAACTGGTTTTTATTCAAAAGCGGTTCTAATTCATATTAATTAGAACCGGTTTTTATTAAAAAGTGGTTCTAATTCATAAAATTGAATTAGAACCGGTTTTTATAAAAAGCGGTTCTAATTCAATTTTATGAATTAGAACCGGTTTTATTTCTAGTAGTGTATTACTAGAATAGATACAAGTGCAATGAAATTGATGCGCACGTCATTATAAGCAAAAAGGAGATTAGTATGGATCCAAGAAACGTGGTATATTTGTGTGCAAGTCTTTGCACCAGATCAGACACACATGAGCTGGTACCTCGAATTCCTTGTGGCGAAGGAGACAGTACATCATCTTGTGGCGAAGAAAAACCTGTTCTAAAATTATTATTTTAAAACCGGTTTTAGCAAAACCGGTTCTAAAACAAAAATTTTAGAACCGGTTTTAATTAAATCAAATAGAACCGGTTATTATAAAACCGGTTTTAATAAAAAAAAATTGTAACCGGTTGTTATACAAAACCGGTTCTGATAATTTTAATAAAATTTATAAATATGCCACTCTCACCTTTTAACACATGTTTTTTAAAAAATCGGTTCTAAATAGGTGGTTCTAAATCAATTTTTTCTGGTAGTGTATATTGCCCGTGTATTGCAATGGGTTTTAAATACAATACATTAAAATAGATAACCTTAGAAATATGAACATTTTGATATATATATATATATATATATTTGAAGTAGCGGACAAAAGATTTACTATATGATTTTATTAATAAAAAAATAAGAAAACTTATAGGAGAGTTAGAGTTACGGGAGGAGGAGAGAAAAAAACGAATGTGTAGATGCACAGAGATATAGATTTACCCAGCTAAATAAAGAAAACATAGTTTAGTCTATCCTGCTTAACTAATGTCCCTAATGGTATTCCTGTCAGGTCGGTGCCTAGCAGCCATGCATGTCGCCCATTGTCTGATATAAGATGTGGCCTCAATGACAACACTCGCTGATTCTTTCTTTGGTTTTGGAAAATTCATCCGTTGCTCTCTCCATAATGTCCACACTATCACCGCCCAAGTGCCCTGCTCCAATGTCTGGCTCACCACAGTCCAGGTGCTCCATGTCGTACTGTAGGCAGGCGATATGGTTCTGCCTAGGACTTCATGCATGAGACCTTTTGCTGTTGGGAAGGAAGTGAATAAGTGGTCGGTTTATTCGAGGGTCCGTGTGCTGCACATGATACATTTCATAATTGTGGGCCACCCTTTACGTTGTAGGTTATCTGCAGTTTGTATTTTTTCAAGTAGTAGCAGCCAGAGGAAGAAATGTATTTTTGGGGGTAGCGGTAGGTTTCATATTTTGTGTAAGGTAGGGTTGATATTCCAAGGTCATTTAGGAATGTGGAAAGAAATTTGACAGTGAATTGTTGGGTTGGTGTTTGCTTCCACAAAAGCTGGCCGTGATCGTCTCTTATTGTCACTACACTCATTAGCGGCTTCAGTTTAACTATATCTTGCATGAAAAAAGATGTGTTGGTCGGTGACAGTGTTGGCTGTTCTAATGGTAGGGGTAACCCAATTGAGGTTAGCGTAGAGCTCCACAGGTTTGTTTTATTTTGGCTATTTCGATCGGCCAACCATAGCAGTTTCATGAGTAGCGTCCGGTTTTGTAAGTGGTCTAGTGGCGGATTCAGGATTTTGATCGGAGATAAGTAATCGAATTGTAATAGCTTATCAAATTCAAACTCATTAACTAATCGGGTACTAAATTAAAAAATCAATAATTCAACATACATTTTTTGAATATTAAAAAACTATCAAAATAATATATTTTTATATATTAAAAATAATAAAAAATAAAACTCAAAATAATAGATAATTATGCCGATGAAGAAAACTATCCTCCACGAGACTACAAATTTTGGAATATTTACATAATTATTTCATTATTCACAGTATTAAATATTTTTTTCTCAATAAAAAGTAATCAGACAATTCAGGTAGATCAAAAATTAGATCCAGATGGGGTCAAATTAACAAAATATTAGTCTAAAAATACTATTTTTTAAAATTCAGAAGGGTCAGTTGACCCCTAACTCTTACTGGGTCCGCCCCAGCGGAGGTCAATTATTTCAAGGCATCTTAATCACTTAGGTAATGTTACCCTTGCTCACGGAACAAGACAGTGCCTCCCCAGAGAATTTGTCTGTATGTCCTCTCCATAGAAATTTGTGGGTACAGATTGGGGATGCATAACTGAGAGGTAAAATGCTCATATGATGGCAGATATTCGTTCTAAAAATTTAAAATAAAATCTAAACCATTACAAAATTCGAATACTCACTACCAGAAAAATTGATTTAGAACCACCTATTTAGAACCGGTTTTTTAAAAAACAGGTGTTAAAAGGTGAGAGTGGCATATTTGTAAATTTTATTAAAATTATTAGAACCGGTTTTGTATAACAACCGGTTACAAGTTTTTTTTATTAAAACCGGTTTTATAATAACCGGTTCTATTTGATTTAATTAAAACCGGTTTTAACAAAACCGGTTCTAAAATTTTTGTTTTAGAATCGGTTTTAGCTAAAACCGGTTCTAAAACAAAAATTTTAGAACCGGTTTTGTTACCGGTTTTAAAACAATAATGAGAGAAGACAGCTGCAAGAAGATCCTCTCAATTTCAATGTATTGAATATTGTCATTGAGGTGACAAGGTATGTATTTTTTCTGGAAGAAAAATTTAATTTCTGTGTGGATGTAAGTAACAGTTTACCTGGTGCATTTAGACATTAAACATTTTTAGATAAAAATGGGAGATTAAGTATTACTTGATATAAATCGGCGGAACAATTTCACTTTTGTCAAAAAAAAAAGTAATTAATTGATATTAACTTTGAATCTACGTACAACCTCTCGCACTAAATACGTGTACATCATAAAATTGAATTAGAACCCCTTTTTATAAAAAGCGGTTCTAATTCATAAAATTGAATTAGAACCGTTTTTTATAAAAACAGGTTCTAATTTAATTTTATGAATTAGAACCGCTTTTTATAAAAACCGGTTCTAATTCAATTTTATGAATTAGAACCGCTTTTTAATAAAAACCGGTTCTAATTCAATTTTAAGAATTAGAACCGTTTTTTAATAAAAACCGGCTCTAAAAAAATTCTTTGCATCAACCAATAGAATTTCAGCTTTTTGCTCCCACGGATTTCTATGTTTTTCAATCTAACCGTTGGTTCACGCTTATCCGACGATCTAAAAACCAAAATTCAAAAATCTAAATCCCACGGATTATCACTCTTCATCCTCCTATTTTATATATAAAAGAGATATTGAGACAGAGAAAGGGAAAGAAAGAGAAAGAGCAAAGATCATCTTGAAGAAAGAAAAAAGAATTTGATGTTTATTTGAAGTTTTTAGTTTAGTTTTTTTATTTTTTTCTTTAGAAATTGTAAAGATAGAAAATTTCTCAGATTTTCTTTAATATGTAAATTATATATAATTATTTTGTTAATGAAATATACTTTATTAGTTAATGGTGGAATTAAATTATTTAATCAAAATTTAAAGAAATCAATTCAAAAAATAAAATAACAAATTGTTAATAATGGTTTATGTTGTTTACAATTAAAGCAAATTTATGTTAGAAATAACCGGTTAAATTTATGTTAGAAATAACCGGTTTATGTTAGAAATAAAATTAAAGCAAATTTAGAACCGGTTATTTGAAATAATCGGTTCTAAAGGTTAGAGTTTAGAACCGGTTATTTCAAATAACCGGTTCTAAAGGTTAGAGTTTAGAACCGGTTATTTGAAATAATCGGTTCTAAAGGTTAGAGTTTAGAATCGTTTATTTGAAAATAACCGGTTCTAAAGGTTATAATTTAGAATCGGTTATTTAAAATAATTGGTTTTAAATGCCCCATTTAGCACTTTCTCTTAGCGCCGGTTTTTAAAACATTTAGCACCGCATAGTTGTAGAACAAGTTGTATAACCGGTGCTAAATCTTTTATATAATCGGTTCTAAAATGTTTTTTTGTGGTAGTGACTTAGATGTTTAATAAAAGTCGAGATAGAGATATTCATTTAAGTCTCAATATCTAATATATTTGTCCTAATACATTGTCTACTAGGTTTTAAATCTAAATGATATCATGCATTCATGTACATTTTGTGTCAAACCGTGAAATTTAATTAAGCAATAATAATAATTAAGAGGATAATTAGAATAATTTAGCATAAATTAACAAATAACATAATCAACAGTTAAAAGAATATATATATATATATATATATATATATAAATAAAACTAACATTTGATAATAATAATTTTTCTAATTAATGATGACTTAGGTAAATTAGTAGATGAAAATTTAATACCAAATAATCCAATAAAATCAATTAATTAAGTTGGATAACAATATGAGAAAATACGTATGACTAAAATTAGAGGGTTAACAAATGTAGAATTTATTTTTTATAACAAAACCCAAAGATAGAATTGAACCGCTATTAAAATATAATAACTTAAAACTTAATAGATGAAATTAAACGAAATGCCAGATATAAATCTGAAACGTTAATATTTGAGATTTAAGACTTAAATAATAATAATAATGATTAAAGTAGCAATCATAAATCTTAATTTTAATTAAAAAATAATACAACGCCGAAATTAAATACAGATAAATTATTTTATGACTTATAAGAAATAAATACAGATAAAGGTGTATTTATTTACGACTTTATCTAAGGAACAAATAAATAAACGCTTAAAATAAATTAAATCAAAGAATTTAATTTATTAAATAAATATGATCGAAATATTAATAACAAGTTATGGATTTAACCTATTTTGTTTTAACAAAAAAATAAATGGTCTACAATAACAAAATATTCAAATTTGACTAAATTTAATAATCAGAAATGAATAAAAATCTTATTTGCCACACCAAAGGCCATAAAACCTCGGCCATAGAAAATCTCATCTCTCCCATCACCTCCCATTAATTAACCTTCCCACTCTCTCTCTCCCATTAATTACCCTACTCTCTCTCTCTCTCTCTCTCTCTCTCCCCCTGTCCCGTCTCTTCTTTCTCCGTCCCTTATTCCCCTGGCAACACAACACCAAAGGGGGCATTCCCTCATTTCTTTCTCTGCTAACTCGAGAAGCCCTCTCGCCTCACACTCTCTCTCTCGCACGCCCCATACTCACCGAACCTCGCACCACGCACCCCCACGGCCAGCGACCCCTAGTGGACACCGAGTACCAACGAGGCCAGTCGCCCCACCCCTTTAGCCCTCTCGCTGGTAAGCGGCAAGATTGACGTTGTCTCCGCCCTCTCTCCTGACACCCCTCTCAGGCCACTAGCCACCCCTTGTCCTTGGTCGCCTTTGCTGACTTATCTCCGCTTGAACCCAAGCTAGCAGCCCTTTTGTTCTTGCTGCCACCACCGAATTCACCTCGCCTCACCTCGTCGGCCTGGTCACAACCCCTTTGCGAAGCTAATCGAGCCCCCTCCTTGTGACCTTGCTGCCTTGAGTAAGGCCTAAGTCGACCTCTCTAGCACCGTAGCCACTCAATGGTGTCGACCCCTCTTCTCAGACGAGCAACCTTTGCTCGAGTCGAGCCTTTCAACCTACTTGATGCCCTTCTCGTTGACCACTGAACCAAGCACAACCCTCTATCACTTTTTGCTGCCTTATGCCTTTTCTGGTAACACCTTTCCTCTTACTCCTCCGACCGTGTGGGCCGTGTGCCGAGCTGAGCTCGTGCTTTGCATTTGCTTGTGCGGTTTAGTCTGTTTGCTGTCTTTTTTGCTTGAGAGATTGTTACTGATTGTTATCCTGATGTTTGATTTGTGTTGGTTGATGCTTGTTTATCTGAACTGTTATACCAGTAAACCCTTTTTTCATTTCGGTTGCTGGTGTCATTTTTGTGTTACGGTACCAGATCGGTACTAAAATGTTCTTACCTTCTGTGCTTTGGTACACTGGTACCACTCGGTACCAGTGAAGCGAGGCCATTGCCCCCGTGCCCAGATCTCCCCAGACATTGTTGGTTGGTATGACTAGTGTCGGCCTTACCTTTCTGCTTGCCGGTTCCTGGTTCCTGCCCCTTTTTACTTGTTTTTGTGATGAGATTTCCTAGCTTCTGAATTTCTAGTAAGTTTGTGGCGCTGCCGTATTGGGTAGCTTGTGTTGAATAAGATACCTTGTTTGTCTCCCCTGGTACACTATTACCATCTGGTACAGTGACGCTGGGGAAACTGACATGGCTCCCTTGCTTGCTTGTGTGTTGTTCTGGTCGGGTTGGGCCTGTGCCCACCTTGACGCTTGGAATTGTTCTGAATAATATCGATTGTGCTGGTTTGTGACATAGGTTCTGATACCGGTAAACTGGTTGATACATGTTTGATGTTAAACGCTGCTAGCCTCGAGTTGGAACGGGTAATAGGACCTGATAAATACTTGCCTTAGCTGACACTGACCCATATCTCAATTTCACTGATTTTCTGATTTGATTCTGTCTTGATGATCCATAGTGATGTGTGTGTTGTCTTGTATGTTCTTGCTCCCTTGTCTGGCCTTGAACCCTAAACCGACCCTTACTCTGGATTATTGGGTGCTTGTGATTTCAATTTCCGTCATATTGTCTTGTGTGTGGTGTTGTTTCGGTACCATCTGATAATGTGCTAATTATGTGCTTGATTATTTGGTTTAGTCCTGCTTTGTGCCTTGTTATTTGGGTTGTTATGCTAGTGGAATTTACCTATGCTACCTTGTGGTTGGATTATCTGAAATTTTGCTATGTTGAATTATTCATGTGCCGACCCCTTGCGTTGTCTGCCGAATGATGAATCTGATAAGTTTAAGGGTTAAAATGAACTTTTATGGTAATAACTCTTCTAAGGGTTATATGCGCAAAATATCACCTTGATGGAAAATTATAAATGTAGAAAACAAATTGATCTTAACTACGTGGGCCGAAAGGTTAATTTGGATAATAGTGTAATTAATTAATTAGCAAGTGCCGTAAATTTAAAAACGTGCGCAACTAATAATTAATTAATACTTAAAGATAAAAATGGGAGATGATTACATGATCTGCCTCAATAATGAAAATCCGAACAGATACAGTGGTTTCGGAGGCAGCCTATGATCCCAAACACATTAAAACACCAACACATTTAAATAAATGAAAATGTTAATTTAAATTTAAGTTTAATTGAATTTAATTTCCTTAATTTAATTATTATTTTTATTTTTATTTTAATTCTAGTTGTATATAAAATATTTTATATTTTCTAGTTAATGAAAATAATAATAAAATATGAAATGAGATATAATTAGAGAATATAATATAAATAATCGAGAGTTATAGAATAATAAATAAAGTATAATAATAATTTATGATATAAAATATATATTAATCAATTTCTCTATTTTAATAATTGAATAACATTAATTAATATATATAAATACCTATTAATCAATTTCTCTATTTAATAATAGAATAATATTAATAAATATATAAATATATAAATATATATTAATCAATTTCTCTATTTTTAATAAGAATAATATTAATTATATAATATTATATATTAATCAATTTCTCTATTTTTAATTAATTAATTATCCTAATTATAATTAAATTAATTAAGGGATAACACTAAGCTAACTGAAATAATCTAAATAAATTAAGTTAGTTACATTAGTCGAAATAAATATAATCTCAAAACACGAACACTAAATAATAATAATCATGATTCAGAGTCTGGTATACCCTGACCTAACCAGACCCAACGTTAATAGCACATTGGCAAATTAATCTGTTTTGACTTCATAGGTCTTCGAAAATATTTTGACGAGCCGACAAACGAATACACTCAAGATGAGACGGCTCATCTGACAAGATCGTGATGCGCCACCCGAGACTTAGCAATTTGACGTTCTGACCTAACCAAATTATTCTCAGGTACGGTTTCTTGGGATTTAATCTTCTTTCTTCAGAATTAGAAACCCAAACCGAAAATAAAATGTCTTTAAAATAAATCTGATCTGCGGTACTTTTGACCAAACTTTGATTAGAGACTAAAATCTGATCTGTCATCTGCATCCGGTAAATTGACCAGCATATTCGAGACATACCCGCATTCGCATGTCATATCATGTCATATTGCATGTAGGCAGGATAGGAGTAGGATTCGGGAAATAGTCCCGAGATAGGATTAGATAGAATTAAATAATTCAAGTTGTAGATTATTAATTATTAGGAAAATATTACTACTATCACTAATTATTAATTAAGTCAGGTAGTTAATCATGCATTAAATGCATGGGAGTGTTGAGAGGCGGACCGGGTAATTCTCAGTCTGAGGTTGCCTTGCATAACCAGACCGTTGTGGTTACGTACGGTGACCCATAGGCCGTGGGACCCATCGGTCTGTATATGCACTGCGCATCTTTGCCTGTCGGGTTATCCACCGACCCCGTCATTTGGCGGGTTCGGCTGTGTCGAGTATTTAATTTTTGATCAATATTATATTATTACTATTCTTAATATAATTAAGAATGTTTATCCAAATTTGAGCGATTCAGGATACCATGTCTTTCAGTATTTAGTGCGGGCGGCCATATTCAAGATTGGAATCTACTCCGAGATATTATATTATTTTATTTATCCGGCTTATTTAGGATCCTGGTATTGTCCGAAGGGCTTTCTCCTTTGGCCCTTAGTTGGTACAGAGAAAGTCGGGATGCGGTCCTCTGGCCCTAGTGGGTACAGTGTAGGCTCTCATTTGTATATATTTCATTTTGATATTTTACGGGATGCGGTCCTCTGACCCTTGGTTGGTACAGTGTAGGCTCCCATTTGTTTCCGATTTGTCAATTCACGGGTAGTTATATCCTTTGGCGATATGGCAACTGAAAGCATAAATATTAAATCCCCTTGTTCATATTATTATTATTATTATTATGTGAGGTGGATCATCAGATTCAGAATACCGAGTACGTGCTTTTAGCCGTCACTCTCCTAGGGCGTTATCGCTCCGGGAGGCCGAATTTTCCCAGGGTATTCAGGGCATTGGCGCCCGCTTACTCGAAAATCCTAAGTTTATAAGTTGGGCCCGAATACGTGCCCGCTTAGGTAAGTCACAAGTCCAGGGCCCGATCACGTGCCCGCTTGTGGATGGACTGATGATCTGCAACCGGGTTATATCTATACGGGTGTTTTAAATCTCGTACTTATTATATATTTATTATATATTATATCAGTATTTCCACCGATTTTTCATTTCGGGTTTATTTGTCATTTCATCTCATTCATATAGGAGTTTTCTCAAACGTGCATAAAGTATTGTTATATTATATATATTTAATATAATGCATTTAAAATACAGTATCGGTATTTGGGTCCAGTATAGGAAAGAAGATAAAATCTTAAGGCTGGATCTAAATCCGTACCGAGTAATTTTTAAATTACTCACGTTTCCACGGTGGTTGTGGGATCCAGGTTTTACAGGTGCGGGATTGAGTGTGGATGAGAGTGTTAGGTGCAGTCCTGCGCGATGACAGGGATGTTTCGCCGCATTTGCAAGTGAGTCGGGTAGTTGGATAGGATCCATCGGGTTTTTGAGTCTTATTTCTTTCTTTTGGGTTTTTATTTGAGAGATTGTTGCCCATTCGAGATGGAGCTAGCCCGCCTATGTAGGCGTTGTATTCTCTTTGTTCATTCGGATTTGTATGGTCATGTATATTTATATTATTATTGTTTTGTTTATTCTGAGATTTACTTTATTTTTATTCACTTAGCCTTTCGTACGCACGTCTCGTCGTGCGTACGTGGCGGGATTAAGCACCCCTAATCCGTTTTAATATTTCTGGGGTGTGACATTTTGTCCCCTGATTGTACTTAAAATCAAGAGTAAATTTTCAATCTCATGTTGAATTTAACTTCATTGTATGTTTGTTTTATTTAGATTTGCTTTCATACCGATTGGAGCATCATGGGATTTAGCATGACCATATGAGCTATTTGCCACTGAAAAACAGTGCATACGGTCCGTATGCAAGTCCATAGAATCGTATGGAACATTTTCGGAAAATAGAACAGAGAAGGCAACGATTTAATTACCCGATTCCCTTCCAATCCGAACGAACCTCCTCCTATTTATTATGTCTACTAACAGACCTAGAGATCTCTTAGCACCCTCACTTCACCTTCATCTCAAACCCTAGCTGTCACTTTCATTCCCAAGGTGATTCGAGAGATCGAAGGCCGAAACACTCGAGAGAAGACGGAGACTGAGTGAGAGACTGGCACATGAGCAACATCAAGAGTTTGAATAGTCTCTATTTGTTATCTCTTTGTTATTTTTATTAAATTTTATTACAATATTTTTTTGTTTTGCTTTCTGTATCTTTATCATATTTTTATATGTTGCTATGAGCGACTAAATACTTTAGTTCTTAGGGGTTAGAGATGTAAAATTCGGATTATGACTCTTTATTAGAGATTTTCTTATTCTATGGTTGTGTGTTTGTTTTGTGTTGTGTATTATTGCTATACTTGTTTGATTGTTGATGAACAATTAGGATTGGTCCTAAGCCAAGACTAAGCTCTAGATTTGACCGTCTAAAATTCGAGTAGTTTATCAAGGTTATTCTAAGTACAATAGGTAGATTTGGAACCCAAGAGGGTAAATCGGGTTCTGTCCAAGAGGTTAAACCCCGCTCAGATCGAGAGATCGAGCATACCTACAGAAAAGCAGCACCAAAACTAAGAAATCTAAGCCAACATATGAGAGTTAAGGTTTATGTAAACTTAGAAACTCTGAACTAATCATCAAATAAAAAAATAAATCAATATACGAGAGTTGAGGTATGTTATTTAGGTGCTAATCATCTATAATTCGCACAACCAGCGAAAAAGTTAGCCTTTAAAAGTAGTTGTAACCCGTCTGTGTCTATATGAGCCATATGTGAGAGCATATGGGACCAGATCCGAGTGAAAACTAATATATACTCCTAGAAACCTTTATTTTAATTAATACAAAACCAACAAGAATATTGATTGCTTTATGTTTTTGCTTTTAAATATTAAAAACAAAAATCATTCGAATAAACCTCCCACTTTCTTATTTCTATAGATAGTTGAGGGGCTTGATCAAATCAAAAAAGAGTTCAAAGGTTCAATTGAACCAAATAAGGGGGCAAAATCAGACTTTTCTCAAATTTAAATTGTGTTAACAGTAATTCTATAAATCAATCATATTAGGGATAATTTCGGGTAAAGATTGCAGTTCTATAGTCATAAATATTATTTCTTTATAATATCCTGTTTGTCCGATGCGTATTACATAGTTGGGGCAAAATACAAAAAGCAGCAGCAGAATCACGGGGTGTTTGTACTCATCTTGACGTTTAGGATTGTCAAACGCTTGTAACGATCATGAAAATAAAAATTTGTATTAACCACTTTTTATTTAATAGATGGTTAATTTTTTTTTGAGTTAATTATTGCAGTGAAGAGATGCAAATAAATTTTGTTGCTAACTGTTTCGTGGATTGAAAAGAAATAAACGAAAGAAACAATCAAAATTTTGTGATTATTTACAAAATAGTACAAATAACGGTAAACAATTTACAGCCATATCTTAAATCAAATTCAAATAACATTAACAATCAAAATACTAATAATCAAATATTAGTAATCAGAATTAATAAGTTAGTAGTCAACCCTAACTGACGCATGGCATCTCTTCTACCAGAATCTGGCATGCAATTATTGTACCAGAATTTGGCATGCAATTATGAGTATGTACCATAATCTAGTACCAACATCATAAATTGCATTTACCAGTACAATCAACAACGAGTATGCACCGGTATTGACATGTAATTATTGTCAATAATGAGTATGTACCAATACCTGATTCTGTTATCAACAATGAGTATGTACCAGTACCAGATTCTGATACTAATACAATCAACAATGAGTATGCACCAATACTGACATGCAATCACTGTCACAATCACCTTAAAAAACTTGGTTGCAGAGAAATTAATACAGAAAAAAGAAAAGAAAAAAAGCTAGACGAAATTCACAAAAAGAAAGTGAAATTAATACACCTCATTGACGAGTACCTCCCAATTTGATAATTGCTTCTTCATATATAGAATGTTCAAAGCATCAAGAGACACAATTATTCCAAATCAGATCTTACCAGGCTTGGAAATCTTCCAATTGGGGAAGCATCGGAGGGGATAGTGGTGATTTTGTCATTGCTCTTCCTTCTTTTTTCATGAGGTCTCTGCTGAGAAATAATTGATGATGAATAGTTCTTATTATTAAAAGAATGAAGAAGTAAAACAATGATATATATAGGATATATATATCCTTGAGTTCTAACGGGAAAAATAAATCTAACGGTATTGAATTACCGTACCAAAGGATAGTTGCTTAAATAAAAAAAATAAAAGAATTGAGATGGCTAACCTCCATTATATTAATTACAATGGAGATTAGTAACTCTTCTTCCGTTAATTAGCCAATGATGATATTAATCCTAACGGATCTGAACCTAATCCCCTAATTACACTCTTAATCCTAATTACTATTCTCAACACTCCCCCTCAAGTTGGGGTATAGATATCAATCATTCCCAACTTGCGACAATTATTTTTAAATGGTCCGGGCTCCAATCCTTTTGTGAAGATGTCCGCCAATTGATCTTCACTCTTTACGTATGGAGTCTCAATTTCTTTTGATTGAACATTTTCTCGGATGAAGTGACAATCCACCTCGATGTACTTTGTTCGCTCATGGAAGACAGAATTTGATGCAATATATATTTCAGCTTGATTGTCACAAAATATTTTCATCGAATCTCGTATTTTGATGTCGATGTCTGTGAGAAGTTGTTTGACCCAAATTAATTCACTCACGGTAGATGCCATGGCTCGATATTCCGCTTCGGCGCTTGACCGGGCCACAACATTTTGTTTCTTACTTTTCCATGTGGCTACATTTCCGCATATAAATATGCAAAAGCCGGTAGTTAATTTTCGATCATAGCTCCCGGCCCAATCTGCATCGGAATAGCCACACACATCGTTAGAATTATTATTTGTCATCAAAATTCCATTTCCGGGAGTACCTTTTAAATACCTTAAAATCCTTTCTATGGCATTTAGGTGCGTTGTTCGAGGTGCGTGCATAAATTTACTAATTTGACTCACGAAAAAAGAAATATCCGGTCGAGTTACCGTTAGGTAAATTAATCTGCTAACAAGCCTTTGAAAATGATTTATATCTTCTACAGGTTCACCATCTTCGGTATTTAGTTTGCATTTATTATCAATTGGAGTAGTCACCGGTTTGCAACCTAATTTTCCGGTCTCCTTTAGTAAATCAAATATATAATTTCTTTGTGAAATAAAAAGTCCCTTAGGAGACCGGGCGATTTCTATTCCTAAAAAATATTTTAAAAACCCTAAATCTTTGATATTAAAATTTTCTTTCAACTTAATTTTTTTTTAATTTCTTCTAAGTTGTTGCCCATGACTATAATATCATAAACATATACTAAAATAACGGTAATCCAATTATCACTCTTTTTTTAGAATAATGAGTGATCGGCACTACTAATTTGAAAATTATAAGAAATTAAATAAGAGCTTAATTTTTCATACCATGCCCGGGTGATTGGTTTAATCCATAAATCGATTTGTTTAACTTACATACAATGGTAGCATCACCTTTCTTCTCGTGCCCCGGGGGAAGCGCCATGTACACCTCTTCATCTAATGTTCCTTATAGGAATGCATTTCTTACATCCAATTTTGGTTTACCGCTATTGAAAAGAGAATCCTAACGGTATTTATTTTTGCTACGAGTGCGAATGTCTTTTGGTAGACTATTTCATAGGTTTGAGCGTATCATTTAGCTAATAATCTTGCTTTGTATCTTTTCACGATCCCATCACTATTATATTTAAGCTTATACACCCACTTACACCTTACAAATTTTTTCCCTTGTGGTAATTGCATAATTTTACATGTATTATTTTTTTCTAGTGCATCAAGTTTTTCTTTCATAGCCTCACATCATATCGGTTGTTTTACCGCTTCCCCAAAGTTATTAGGCTCTTTTTGGTTTTTGATTGAGGCTAGGAAGACTTTGTACTCGGGTGTGACATTGTCATATGAAATAAAATTTTCAATTAGATATCGTACCTTGTAGGTTACATAATCTTGTAACCTTATGGGAGTTTGAGGCACCCGGTTTGATCTTCGCAAAGGAATTCCTTCATTAATGTCTTCGTTGCTTTCTTGGACTTCATTTTCCTCTTGAGGTTGAGAGTGTTCATTTTCTACTTCTTGAATTTGATATATGTTGTTACACTTAACATCTTCTTTGATTTGTCGATTTGTAAAATAATCTTGAATTTTATAATTTGCCTTGTTTAAGTTTTGTGCAGGAATTAACTTGTAAATGGATTAGTACACAAGAACCAAGACTAATGATGAGACATAAGAGCTAAATCAAGACTGTATTAGGCTTAGGTTTAGTTATACTTAAACTGGGTTGAATTGGTCAAGATAAATTGAGCTTAAACAACATTGAAAACTACTTCTGCCTAGTGAATCGTTATAATGATTCAAGAATCGTTATAACGGTTCATCTCAATACTCAAAATTATTTTAAGACAAAAAAATATGCATAAAACCAGAGTGTATTATTATGTAATGATTCTGTAATCGTTACAACGATTCATGAAATGTATAACGATTTGATGAATCATTATAACGTTTCAGCTTAGTTGATCTAACGGTTATTCTTTCTAAACCGTTATAACGATTCGTAAACCGTTATAACGGTTCAGGCCGAAAAATAATTTCTTCAGTTGTTTCAGAAGATCTATTTTAAAAGGACCATCTCTCTTACTTTAATCCAGAGACCCATCTAGTAAAATCATTAATTCAGAGAGCTTACTAGCCATATTCAAAAGAGAGAGAAAATCAAGATATTTATACACTCAATTAGCCAAATTTTTGTTCAAGCTCAATCTAGTTTCTCTCTATTCTCCCAACTTGATCCTTCATGATCTTCTTGAAAACATTCTCTTGAGTTGTTGTGCTCAACTCCTTTTTGAGCTGTAGTGCTCACTTCTTGTTTTGAGTGTGTTGTCACTCACGTTTTGAGTGTGTTATCACTCGTGTTACCGATAGGCTTGGCAGCCCATTTTTGTGTAAGGGACCAAGTTCTACATGTGTAAAAACCATTTTTAATATATCGGCTCAACCTCAATTGTTAGATGTTGAGGGTCCCGGAGACGTAGGCATTGTTAAAGCCAAACTCCGTTACATCTTGTGTTCTTGTTTTATCTTTATTTTACTTTTCTCACATTTCTTTGATTGCTATATTCTTATGAGAATTGAATTGATTTAAATTGTATTTTGTTACCATTACACTTGAACATTAAGCCCTAAACCGGTTTATACATTTCTACCTTAGATTTTTTATATTCTTGCACTATTTTTTACCTTTAATACCACCATCTTAGGGCTTTCAAAGGTCTATCATATGTCTCTAATTTTATGTTCACCCTCATTTGTGATTGTTATCTCATTATTTTGTGAATCGTTGATTGGGGAAAAAATAGAAATATTTGGTGGCTCTTGTGCACTAATCTCTTTCTCGATTTCTTTAAAATAGATCTCATTTTCTTAGAAAGTTACATCCCTTGATATGTAACATTTTTATTTATTGGATCATAACATTTATATCCTTTTTTGAGTGGAATATCTCAAGAAAATAGCTTTAATTGATGTATAATTCAATTTATCTCGTTTGTTGTTGTGGACATATCTTTTCCATTTTTTGTATTAATTCAGATATTCAAATACATAATCAGTACCTCCCATAAGTAAATATTTCACTGATTCACAAAACGATCAATACCATTGAGAGATTAGTCAAAGGGCCATCATCCTTCTTCCTTTTTCTTTCGGCTTATCATGAATTGAATGAAGACACTTGCCATCTTTTTTACTCTGATAAGCGTTTTGACTCTAGAAAGATGGGTGAAACTATGGTTTAGGAGGCTTTCTTCTTTCCAACTCCTTGGACAAATCAAACATCATGTCTCTTCTGGGCAAACACAATCTTTTGGTCCTCCGTATGCAAGACTGAGGAATGGCATTTTTTTTCTTCTTTTATTTGCTGTATTCAATTTCATGCTTTCTTATCTGTTCGCAAGAAGAGGGATATATGTAGGGGTGTCAATGGGTCGGGTTCGGGTCGGATTATATTATTTTATTATTATTTTTGATCCGATTCGAACCTGACGCGATTAAATTCGGGTCAAAAAATTTTAACCCATATCTAACCCGATCGGGTCACGGGTCGACCCGACCCGACCCGTGTAAAATAATTAAATATTAATTAATTATTTTTATATAATTTTAAATAATTAAATATTGATTAATTTATAATTAATCTTAATTAGTATATAATTAATATAGATTTAACCTTTAATTAGTACTAAATCATAAAATTACATCAAAAATCATAATTAATCGGGTCGGGTTGACCCGAACCCGATCCGATCCGATTTGGATCAAAAAAATTAAACTCATACCCGACCCATTTATTTTCGGATCAGATCGGATCGGATCGGATTCGAATCGGACCGGGTCTATAATTGACACCCCTAGATATATGTGATAAGTTACAGAATCGGTTTATCGAGAATCATGTGCCATCCGAACACAGCCCATTGTGGCACTCCTTTTATTATTATTTTCAGTTTTGTAATTAGGCCCTTGAAATATTTAAATTCACAAAATAGTCCAATAAATAAATAAACTTATTTGTAATATTACATATGAAGTATCAATGACGGATCTTAAAGGTACCGAAGGAGGCCCCGGTCTCTTCAATTTTTTTGAAAATTAGTATACCTATCAAAGAAATTAGTATATCTATTAAATATTTATGATATATTATAGTATAATTATGATAATTTTTAATTTTTGTCCCCTCAAAATTTGAGATGCACTGTTTAAGGCATATATAAATTATTTTAACCCTCCCTTTTGGGTTCAAGCTCCCCCACTGTAAAATATAAAGATATTAAAATATTGTGTTTCTATGTTGCTGCATAACTTTAGTATTAGGACTCATTGTGATTACTATCAAAGATTGTTAGAGTCCGAATTAAGAATTCTTCATGATTAATATTAATATTTTAGTTTGTTAGAAACTTAACTATCATGAATGTCAATTATTTGGTAGATATAAAGTGTTTTTGCAATTCATATTAAGTGTTTCAACGATAGTTATAATTTTTTTTTTAAAATGACTCATTGTAGCATGTATTAAGGTTTTTTTACTTCAGAGAATAAGACTTTATTTAATCAATATAAATAGTTGGATTGTAAAATATTAAAAATATTTGTATTCACAAAATATTATGAAATTTTATATCCTTCAACGCTAGAATATGACTTATAGTAAGCAATATTAAGACTTTAACTTGTTAGGTCTTAAAGCTCGAAATATTAAGTAAAAATTTTTAATTTGATTTATAACTGTGTTTAACAAATATTTAGGATTTTTAAATCCTATAAAATTAAATAATGAATTTTAACATTGGGTATTAACATATCATATATGAGTTTTTAAGACTTAAGATATTTGATATAAAATTTTGAACCATAATTATTTTTGATAAATATTTAGGATATTTGTACTTTTGAAGAAAAAAAGGCTTTTAATATTAAATATTAAGATTTTGAAAATCGTCTGTAGGGCAGTTGGAGATGTTAAAAAACATAAACAATATATTTTCAGTAGAGATCAGAGATACATCACTGAGAGAGGTACACTTAGTCGGTTCTTAAAAATTATATAATTATTGCCAGTGCCTCTGGTAGTCATATTGTGTATAGGGACTGCTTTGTCCTAACACGTCATATAGTATTGACCGTTTATTATTAATTGTATATAAATTTATATTATATTATAAAGCAAATAAGTAATGTCGTGTTAGGAATAATGTACTCTTTTTTGACCGTTTCTAATAAAATACCTCATGCAAAATAGTAAGTACATTTTATAAATTTTCTTCATTAAAGTCCACACAAGACAAATAAATTAACTAGACTTAAGATATTTAATAAAAATTAAGCAAATAAATTAATAAATATTAAACAAAATATTAAACTATCACCATCATGAGCATGATATTAATAATCGTAAAATTTATTAAAATTTGAAAAATAACTTCACTTTTTAATATATTATAATTTTAACTTAATTAGTTTAAAACAGTTAATATTATTTAAAAAATTATGTCAAAAATTTTCCTAATATGAAAATTTTATTGAATATATTTATTTTTTATATTTTTAATTATTTATTTGAGAACTATTTTGTCAGAACAAAGCCTAAATTAGTTTAAAAATGTTCTTATTTTAAGATGAAAGATGAAGAACTGAATCTTCTAACATTGAATGTTCCTTAAAGATTACTATCTAAATTTCAGACCTATAACCTCTTGTTATCTCTTTCTTGAACATTTGTCCAAATTATATATCAGGCTAAAAAGTTGATTGTTTTCACTTTTTTTCTTCTACTATGAGATCATAATATATTTGATTTGAACTTTCAAAAGTATATTGTTCCGATTTTCTATGTCATTTAATGTTAGACGTTATTTAGTCATTTTATATAGTCAACGTGTTTATTAGAGGCGATTGCTGCAAGTCGTTGAGAGGTATCTCTGTACGTTTTATGACATGTTCGGAGCAATTTCGAACCAATTTCGCAACCGACCAAGAAAGTGAGAAAGCGAAATGGGGACATGGATCACCGGGCTCACTTGACTCGGGTTAAGTGGTAAACGGTCCATTCAACGATTGGCCGAGCCACGACGAGTGATAGTCCAATAAAAACAATATGTTCCTATTCGTTTGGCATTTTCCAAATTATTAATTAGGTGCTCTGCGCATGTAAGTGGTTGGCTGGTTGAGTGGTTGCTAAGCAAATTCGGGCAAATTCATTAGCGGGAATGGCATATAGTTAATGATTATTCGTAATTTGATAATTCGAAATTACATAAAGTGAATATGTATATAAATTCTAAAAAGAAAATGTTTGGAGATGCCATATGCTGTTATTCGAGTTAAATGAGTTATCTATATCTATACTATTATATAAAGCATCTAAGAATTGGAGGGTCCATTTTTTATCATGGTAATTTTTTATTATACTCATTTTATCACTCAATTAGACGAATAATATTTATTTTTGGTTGATCGAACGTATGTGATCACGTCCATTGATCCCCTCTTTCTCTCCATTTCTTTCCCTTATATACTATTATTTCCATAATATTATTTTTTTATTTAGCAACTTTGTGCATATTTGGTAAAAAATTAATGTTGATAATATATGTTAGAATAATTTACTTTTCTTGCCATAAAAATCATGAATCATTAACTCATATTGTGCAAAAATCTCATCCAAGATTAAATATAGTCTTTATTATAGGTTTTCTCTATAATTTGGTGAATTTATAATTTAATATTAGATAAATGTGATTTTTTTTATTTTATAATATTTTAATGTTTAAATAAAAGAGTCCGCTGCAACGCGCGTGTATATAGCTAGTTATTAATAATACAGATTTATTTTGTATAATATTTTGTTCTTGAATTTTAAATACCATAATTTTAAATAATAACTCATCTAAATTGAACAACAAAATATTATACAAAACAAGCAAAACAAATTAAGTCGTTATTATGCATAGTATAACTCATTTAACTTAAAGAATAAGATGGTATTGATTTATTGTACCGATTATGGTATCTTTATATCCCCTCCTATTCTAAAATATGTTAATAAATCAATTTATATCTGGATATAATAAAGACCTCTCTTCGCGCGTATTGAATTTACCATCGGATATTGTATGATTTGTATTCAAATCTCATTTAGAATTTTATGAATAATATTACTGTATATAATATGAGTCATCTCGAAATTATATGCATTCTTTTATTTATGTTTTTAACGAAAAAAATATAACCCAAATAATGTGCAAAATTGGGCACGATATTTTTTACTGATTAAATCCTTAAACATATATTATATTTAAATTTGTATATTTATTTTTATAAAAAATATTGAATTTGTATTTAGATTGTAAAGACAGAACTCGGGAAATATACCGACAAGATATCTGTTTCACAAGGTCAACGCCTAAGTCCACAAGACCACAATATTCACACTGAAATCACACTTGTTCTTTGGTTGCTTACAACAAGGAAAATTATCTAAGCAGCAGAAGAAGAAAATAATAAATAAATAAGTAATTTAAATAGAATAATTAAAATAAAATCAGGATATCGGTGACTCTCCACTCTCGAGGCAAGCATAGCTGCAGCATTTTGGACCACCTTTTTATAAGACTTAGAAATTTAGAAGGGAACCGGATCCCATTGTACTTCTGAATACTTTTTTCCTTTCTTTTCTTTTTCCTTGTACATCTTATACTTTTAGGCTATGTTTCTGAATTTTTCTATAATGAAAAGGGAAGAAAAGTGAAGTGAATGAATGGTATGAAAAAGAAGTGGAGTTCATTCATCTCCTTTATATTTCAAAATTAGAGTTGTGACTAAGTTGAACCAAAAATTAAACCGAGAGAACATCCGTTTTCATCCATTCATGCTTTTAAAAACTCTGAAGCAAATGAATCTAGCAACTTTCTCTTCCCCTCCCATTTAATCATCTCTTCGGGAGCAGTCTTAATTTTTTTTATTTAATAAGAGAATGAGACTACGATGTATTACAATATATAGATATATTCGTGTATTATTTTAAAATTTTAAAATCTAAGTAAAATATGATTGATCCGAACTTCTCAATGCGATTTTCATATTAAATTCTCTTAGTTAGCCAAAATTTATATTTTTTGTTATTTTTTTGGATGAGAATAACATTATTTAATTTAAAAATTCTGGACCGTTCAATGATGACAGTTTTCTTTTCATTCAAAAAAATAACAAAAAAATCTCAAAATAATATAAAATTTTGCTAGCTAATAGAATTTTTGATATGAAGATCATATTAAACGGTTTGAATCGATCATATATTACTTAAAATTTAAAATTTTAAAACAATACATAAATACATCTGTGTATTATAATGCACCATAACCTCATTCTTAATAAAATCATGAAAACAGACGAAGCTTGTTTCTTCAAAATCAGGATATCGGATTCAAAGTCAAGGATTTCTGTTTAAGCAACATCACAAAAATTAATTATTTCCATTTAATAAATGATTTCTGTTGGTACGGTTGTGCTTTTATAATTGACATTTATGAATGGTCTGCTGAAATTTCCTCTTCATCCTCAGGAACTTCCCAACGATTCAAATATCATGTCCCCCTCAGTTGGAAGTTTTAATCTATAAAACCCAGCAATATATCACCGAAAATTCCAACCGAATTACAACTCTAACTATAAAGAGACCAAAACCTACCATACCTACACCCATCTGAAACCAAGATTAATTAATTACAACTCGGGAAGCCATGGGGAGCATCGGAAACATAGATCAGCCCATGACAAAGAAGGTGGTCGACGAGGTATCCGGTTGGCTTCGGATCTTTGATGACGGCTCAGTCGACCGCACCTGGACAGGCCCGCCCCAGGCACTTCCCTTAATGGAGCCGGTCCCACCATATGCCATCCCCCATGATGGCATCACTCTTCATGACCTGCCCGGCATCCCAAACCTTCGTCTCTACCTGCCTGAATCTGACACCGGTAAAAAGATCCCGATTATTCTCCACCTCCATGGCGGCGGTTTCTGCATCAGCCACCATTCATGGCTCATGTACCACCAATTTTATGCACGTGTTGCTCGTGATGTCCAAGCTGCTGTTATCTCCGTCGAGCTGCCACTAGCCCCAGAACACCGATTACCAGCAGCTATTGAGACGAGCTTTGCAGCCCTCTTGCGCCTCCGCTCTATTGTCTGCTCCCCTGCTGATGATCCTGCTTCAGATCTACTCTGTAATGAGAAGGTCGACTTCTCTCGTGTTTTCCTTATTGGAGACAGCTCTGGTGGTAACCTAGTTCATGCTATAGCGGCCAAGGCGTTGGAGGAGAAGGATGAATTCTGGGCCCCACTTAATGTGGTCGGCGGGATTCCTCTCCATCCTGGTTTTGTTCGATCAACCCGGAGCCGGTCAGAGCTAGAGCTCAAGTCCGACTCAGTCTTCTTCACGTTAGATATGGCCGACAAATTCCTAGCCCTTGCGCTCCCGCTGGGGGCCACAAAGGACCATCTCTACTCGTGCCCCATGGGGGAGGCTGCACCGCCACTGGAGAATGTGAAGCTGCCACCATTTTTGGTTGGAGTGGCGGAGTTGGACCTGATCCGTGACACAAATCTCGAGTACTGTGAAGCCATGAAAAAGGCTGGGAAGGAGATAGAGGTGTTGTTCAGCCATGGAGTGAGCCATTCTTTCTACCTCAACAAGTTCGCAGTTGACATGGATCCGATCACCGGTGAGAGGACCCGAGAGCTCATTGCTGCCATCAAGGATTTTGTTGAGCGCCACTAATTGATGATCATCTGAATTGATTTTCAACAGCGGTTTTGTTTAAGCATTAGTGTGTTGTGATTTTGCAACTTTGTCCACATTGTGATGCCGGGATGTTGGTAAATTTGTTGTGTCAATATATAGCGTTAATTTGGTTAATATAGAAATATACAATAAGCAGAATAACTGCAATCGTAATTTGAGATGAAACTTATTTTGTGTTTTACGTGGCAATTGCCCCAGTAAACTATTCCACAGCTTCCGTCTGAGCCTTTTTTATTTTTGTCCGAATTTACATGACTGTTAAAGCACTACTTTCGCTTCTGATCAGATTTTATGTCGCAATAATTTTGTGGTCGACTCCTATAACGTGAGGACTTAAACGCCTACAAGTGATTTCGTAGTTCGCTATGGGGATGAAAATAACAACTAGGTTGCAAAAAATGTTTTCTAGCTCCTTTGTGCATCTATGTTTATAACTTTTGTGTCAAAAACCTTTAATAATTATGTATGGTTCCATTAAACAGAAAGTTATACAACATCTCATACGTTTATTTACAACTCAATAGTCTCTCTTTTTTATTTCCTTCTGTGTGAAGACTCTTCTCTCTTCCTCTCCATATTCTCGTCTTCAGAGTTTTCTGCTGATCTCCGTCTGTAGGCGAACAAAAATGAGGTCATGGCAAGAAATTGCTTTGTCTGCTCGATCTTTTGACACCCGTTTTGGATATCTTCTCAGCTAGCAAAACCCTTCTCTCTTCTCTGTTTGTTGTGCATTTGTTTTCTTCCTGCCGCTTTCTCCTCATGCATCGTGCGCACTGTTGAGACATCCGTGGGGCTTTCTTCTTTTTGATGTTTGCTCGGTTTTTATCAGGATAAAGCCCGGTGATATCGGGTCGTTTCAGCCTTGATAGGGAGCATCTTAATTGAAAAGTACTCTTTTTCCCAAATTAGTTGCATGTGACTTCTGTTTTGTTGTTTTAAGCCTCAATTTGGTCTAACCAGAAAATGATTTAACTAAACCCTTTTATGTTAGAACTAAACTTAAAATACTAAATTGAGGTCTCTAAATGGTTGCAACATACTGAACCAGTAAAAGTAATAGTAAAACACATTCAATATAGAGTTGCAAGCTTGAGATTCTGAATTTTTGTTTAGAATGAATAGTGTGAAAAGATAAGGCTCCTCCACTATATATCTATTATAGATGAATTACGTCTTAAGAATTTGTGTCAGACATTGTTGATGGTTGTTAATATGACATCTTTTATTTTATTCTAGAAAAAACATAAATGGAACTATTGCACACGATAATGATACATGCTGTACTGAATTTTTCAAAAGAAAATACAGTGTAAATTAAGAAGATTCTGTTTGTTATCTCTAAAAACGTGTTTATCAGAACCTCATCCGTTGGTCCCATATTATTACCTCCAAATAGAAAGATTAAATTCCACATCAACCTAATATTATAGATTAGACAAATTTATTTATTAATCAATCATAGAATTTGGTGTTCTTTGCTTTTGTCATCCGCCTAATCACGGAGGGGGAAGGAAATGTTCAGTATTAAATGCCTTGTTTGGGAGCAAAGATTAAGGGGTAGAGGAGATTTTTTTTAATACACTTTAATACGGATGTAATTGTATTTAATTTTTCTGAAATTAAAATTAGATAAGTGAGTAAACTCTGCGTTTAATACACTAATTATGTTTTGGAGTCCAATTGATCTGTCGCGACTCAAACCTCATTAAGTAATAATTCTTTCACATATTCACTATCAAACTTGTATCAGACGCAAGTTCCAGCTGGAATTAGCTATTGTACATCAGAAATCATTTGATAACTATGGTTTGTTTTTACTGGTAGAACTCTAAAATAAATAAGATTTTATTTTATAAGAGAAATTGTTGAATGCCTTGGCTGTGCTGAATGGAATATGAGTCTGTTGACATCTCCACTGCTTCCCTCTTCTCTGCGTCTCTGCAAATGAGTGACCTACTCTACCTGTTATCATTCTTTCCTTCTTCTTTAATTGACCGAATTAACTTTCTTTTACTTCCTTCTTAATAGCATAGATTTATATCTCTAATTATATGTATTTTTAATTTGGGTTGTTCGCTAATATGATTGTCTTTTTTCGATGCTCTTCATTTACAGAGATTGCATGACTTCATTCAGGAAATGGCATCACTTATGGCTAATATAAGAAGAGAGGTATATTGTTGCACTTCTTAGTTAACTTCCGATTTTACCCTTTTATATAGTAGTCGGTGCTTATCAGTATTAATTATCGTCATAAGTTCGTATCAACATTCTAAAATTCAAATTGCACAACACAAAATCCTATATTCCTGATTGTTGACCTGTTTTGCAATGAAAAGCTATTTGTTTTCTAAAATTTTCAGCCGTGGCTTATAAAGTTGGTATGTTACAATTTCTGCAATCGGGTTTCTTTAGTCATTGTTTCTATTGTAGAATGGATTCAAACAAAAATAGTGTGTATACTATTGAAGTAAAAATTAATACTAGAAATATGTAGAAAAATTGAGAGGGTTTTAGATGTTACAGGTGATACATGATTTTTCTATATTCTATTATTCTAATATTAGATTATATTTCACTAATAGCAATATGTTGCACTCACGGTGTCACTACTTAGTCATAAACTATGCTTTGAATTGTTGGATTGTAAGTTATGATAGTTTTGATTTTGATTTCATGCTTTGTTGATTCAGAAGTGAGAAGCTCCAAATGCTGAACCCTTGCTAGATAATTTGCCCAATTCATAGGATAGAAAAGCTGAGCCTACTTCAAAGATCTATTAGGTATGGTCTTTACCTTTCTCATAATATTGTTTGAGAGGAGGTAGCTGTCTTCAGAAAAAAAAAAAAAAAACAGTCCAGGTACTTGTTGGATTTTTTTTTCTAAATTTGGAAAAAGATAGAATGACTTACCAATTTCATTCAAATTCAAATTGCATGGTTCATAATAAAAGAAAAATAAGAGCTACAATTTCTTAGATGCTTACAGATTTTTGAGATGCTTAATATAAGATATGTTTCACATAATGTAGACAATCAAATTAAAGTGTACAATAACAAGACAGTTTATCGGACACAACAAAAATTTTAACAGCAGTCCATGTTTTTACTTACAGAGATAATAGGAATAAAAAAAGGATGGTACTATGTTTTTGCTATATTAATTTTGTCATAAAGTTAGAATATCATGCTTCGAATTGAAATATATTTCACCTTTTGACAGATTGTGCGATCTGACAAATTCGAATCGATGTGGAAAATACTCTGATTGAAATAATTCCTTTTTATTGTCTGTAAATTATATTGTCTAATTGTATACCATCTTTGAGTTATATAATCCTTGTATATAATATGATTTGTAGTTATATATATGCACATAACAAGTTAAATCTCCAATTATTCACTGACACATATACGCAAATAATAAAATTAGTAATTGTGAAGTAATACTCTGTTGTTGAGCTAAGTTAGGACGGAAGCTTGCCTTCAAGGTTTCTTATTAGTAATATTTCCTTTATATGATATATTTTCAGCTCATTTTTCTTCATATTGGATTTCATTAATTAAAAATTATCTTACTTGTGTTTGACGCAACATACAACATGAATTCACGAAATCACCCACATATCCATTTTTTTACATACAATGATAAATAATAAATAAACCAATATAATTGATATAAAAATTCATTAGAAAATTAATCAACCATTAATCATTAATTAGACCTGCTCTGAGTTATATATATTAATAAGTGATTCAAAATTTACTGAAATAACATCATACATAATTAAGACTTAATTAGAGCGCCACATGCTGAATTTAATTCAAAAGAATAAATTATTTTGGCTTGTGGTATCAACTCCACTATTTTTGGCTGCCGCTTAATGAATTGTATTCTTGCTCCTCTCCAATTTTTCCCCATAGAACTGATGCAATTGCTATAAAGAAAAAAAAATACGTTTTACAATCTGCCAATAAATTGCAGAGTACTAAATTTAAAAGTTCTCCTTCCTTCTATATTGTATATTCTTCTAGACACAAATACATACATCTTTTTAAATAATTATACATTGTATAAAATGTTACAAGCTAATTTAATATGTAGTTGCAAACACTTACTACATCCTAATTAAACACATATCTACAAACACTTACCGAATCTCTTTTATTAGGCTCTTACATAAAGCTTTTTTTACTAATAACAAAGTATCAAATAATATATGTACAATGTAAACGCCAAAGGTTTTAGACACAAACAATCTAACCCCAAAAAAAAAACCACAGTAACCAAATAAACCTGCATAAATTTAAAATGTCTGCCAACCATTTTTCACAACACATAAAAATATTTTTCTATACTTGAGCATCTAAATTGGTCTTCTAAAGAAATAGCTAAAAAATCCTAAACTTAAGACAACAATATATAATAAAATATTAATATAGCATCCATTTTTAATAAAATGATGCCGAAGCATGGCAAGGCGTCGCCTCTAATAATATTTAAAATACCTCTCTTTCAACTACTAGTCTACTACAGAGCATAAAACGTCCATGCAAAGGCACAGTTATCGTATTTGTATGGACTACTATTTATAATTAAAGATTTTGCAAATTAATTTGGTAATATGGTAATTCGATAGGAACAAACAAGGCATACAAATACGAATATTTAGTAATTTGGCACGTGAATTCTCTGATGTTGTTTATACATATAAATAAACTAGAGTTAGATTAATTATACATTGATCCACCAAACCACGGCCAACCATCAGATTGTCCCACCACATGTAAAGTGAGGTTCTCTGCGTGAAATTCGTAGCTTATTTATTCTAACTTTAGTACTGAAAGTTGTCAACATCGAAGAACTACTGGACGAAGACCATTTGCAGTATTTCTTTTCAACATTCATCTGGAAGTCGAATATTATTCCTAATAGCTACCATACTACTCCCCGTTCCTCTGTGAATTTGCATGCTCCGCTAATAATTGAAAGCCACTTGATTCAGGGCAGCCTATGCCTACAGGGGTCAAAATTTTGTTTTTCATAAATATAATATTATAACTATTTTGAAATTTAAGTATATTTTATAATTTTAGAGGTATATTTTTTAAAATATTTCTAGAGTAAAGCATATTTTCATAATTTTTTGTCAGAATCAAGCATATTTTTAAATCTTTTTGAATCACAAGTTCATTTTTTAAGAAAATTCAGGGGTCAATGGCCTCCCTTGTCCAAATGTGGCTCCATCACTGACTCGATCGATCTGTTTTGAGATTCACACTTTATCAATTTTAAAGACAGATGTGCATCCTTGCCGAGTGCAGGAGATCTGACTCCTGTGTCTTGTTTGTGTTTCTGTAGTCTATGTACTTTTAAAGTCTTTGTGATTTATTATTTCATGCAGTATTGCGCAAATTGACTTCATATTACAATGGGATGGGTTGAGTTAGATTTTTTTTTATCAGAGTTAAGATCGGATCGATTTGAATGTTGATTTTTTTTAGATTTTAAGCGGATATATATTAAATTACATGCTATTTAATTTCAAATGAGATTAGATCAAATCAAAATGAGTTAGCTTAATTTTTTTGAGAAAATCAAACCAAATCAGATCGGAAAGATTTACTGAATCAAATTTGTCCCCTCTAAAATTGGGAAGCTGGGAGGTTCAATGTGCATTGGACCAAATTTGATTCGGTAGATGATTGTAGTCATCGGATCCTTTAAATTTGATATTCACACGATTTTTTAAGCTCTCATAAAAAAATCTTACATAAATCTTAATAATTTTTAATGGTGCTCATTAGACACATATGTACCGTTTGGGGTCATAATCTGCTGCTCGTAAAAGAAACGAGTAGCACCCTATTTATAAATCCGACGATTAAAAACATCTTGAAAAATGCAAGCACAAATCTCGAGAAGATCAAATTAACTTGAGCCATCTGATCTCGATGAGTAGGCCCTCCTCGTTTCTTTTACGAGCAGCAGATCTCGACGCCCCGTTTGGTAGCTGTAATAGAAGTGCTTTAAACACTTTAAAACACTTTAAAGTATCAAACGTAAGTGATTTAAGATGACGTAATAACTCCATAAATGCTTTAAAATTATGTCATTAATTTTTTTCAATACTTTTTATATAAATTATTTTATCTATTTACTTCATTGCTATTAAATATTAATACTTTAAAAGTGGTTTAATTTTTATTTTATTTTAACTTTATTATATTTTTTCATAACTTTATTAACTTTACTGTACTTATCAAACGAAATGCTCATAAAAAAATACCACCGCTCTCTAAATTTACAGATTATTAAGGTTAGTTCGAGTTAGATCCGACTAGAGGTGGCAATCGGATGGGTCGGGTCAGGTTCGGGTCCAACGGGTCGGGTCAGTTTGACTTTTTAGAAGAAATCGGGTTGGGCCGGGTCGGGTGAGGGTCGGGTCGGACCGGGTCGGGTCGGATCACTTTATATGTTGTGTTTTTTCAGATCGTTGATAGATTTCGATTGGATTAAAGACCATTTGATCTCGGGTCGGGTCGGATCGGATCGAGTTCGGATCGAATCAGATCAGTTTGATTTTTTTAAAAAATTAAATCGGATCGTGTTCGGATCAGATTCACCTCTAGATCCGACTCACTTCAAACTGAACTCGATAATCAAAGTATAAAAACATTTTTCTCTACGCCGCTCGCTGCCTCGCTCACCCAGCACGATAGACCTAACCCTAAATCCCTCTTTCATTTTCCCATCCCCGCTGCTTGCTCTTGACTCCTCACTCAGTCCTCACGCTGTCACGCTTTCAATATAAAATGAAAAGGAAACTAAACTAAGAATATTCAAATTAAAATTATTTTTTTATTTCTTTCATTGTTATTATAATGAAAGAGATGGGTTTATATAGATAATTATCCCACCTAACTTCATCCCCACTAATATCTATTTCTGCTAATCCTATTATCTGACACACGCGATCTCATTTCTTTTCTCTCCATCTCCCCAATCAATGTGACGATGTCCGATCTCCCTTCTCCAATATCCATCAGTCCATCTCTCCTCACTTTGTTGATCCGATCGATTCTCTAAGCAAGCAAGAGCGTCTGTGATCTATCTTCATAGATGACTCACGACTTCGACAGTACGACTTTCTTTACAGCCCTAGTCGCCCAGTGACGAACCAATCCACACTCCACAAACACAACACAGGCGCCACTGGAGCACCGCGCCAGCCGCCAGTCTCCCATGAGTTCCGTCACATCTCCCTGTCTCCCACGAGTACCGCCACACCAGGTAACAATTCTTTTATCTTTTTTTTTTCTGGTAACGATTTTTTTCTGGTACACATTTGTAGCCCTGCTGCTATATACCAGTCTCCCACATTGCTTCTGGTACACATTTATTGTTCTTTGAAGTGCTACTTCTGGAGTTGATTTTGAATTTGATGATTTTGCAGGGTAAAAAATCTCTAATGCTGGACACTGCACTTGGTATGTGGCAGCTACTATTTTCTGAGAAACACTGACCATTGGTTGAACATTGGTGATAATTTCTTCAGGTTACCATTTCATTCTCTTATGGTTCCCTTCCTAGTTTTTTTCCTCTTTGGTCTCTTGTGATTGCTTCAAAATATAAGTCTGAAATTTGTATACATTTATAGTCTAAAAATGCAGAATGGTGGTGATAAAAGTCTTCAGTATAGGTATAGTATACCGAGATCCTAACTATCTAAGGAGAGTAGGTGTGTGTGTATTGCTTGAGTTGTGATCCCCTTCCATCAGGCCCGGGTCTCTTATTTATAGGCCTCCTCCGAGACCAGAAACAAACCTGTCGGGACCGAGATCCGACCAGACGGTTAGCTTCTATACTTACGGTTCTGCTGAGCATCCAAGGCGGATCTTTAGTTGGGTCTGGGCCGCGATGAGACCCAATCGTGTTGGGCCATATTAGGTGGCTACTTTTGTTTGCCTTGGCAGATTGGCAACCAGAGTTTTTATTTGGTTGTGACTTTTGTGCATTAGTTCCTAATTTAGGATTTCAGTGTTTTTTCTATTTGTTAATATTTCATTCCTTGGGATTGATGGGCATTCTATCTACTTATTATTCATCAATCAGGAGTAATTTGTGAAAGTTGAGCCGCACCAAATTAACTTCAACTCAGATAGATATCTTTGTTAGGCATGTTCAGCTTAGTTACATTTTATTTGGTTTGCATTATTAGCTTCAACTCAGATAGGTTTCTTGCATAGCAGCATAACTTGTCTTTTTTTGCTGAAGTTTCAAATTGTTTATGCGATAGGGTGTAGGGCTTGAGCTGATGCCTGAGGAAGCTAGAGGCAGCAGTGGAGGATATGGTGGAGATTCTCATTTGTAGAGGTGATTGGTTAAAGGCTATTTCAAAGACAACAATACAAACATTAGAGGTGAAGTTTTGCATTTCTAAACTAGCTGTTTTTTTATTTTTTATACAAACAATATAATAATTCTTGTACATTTTTTATGATTTAAGCAATCTGCAAAAGAGGAAGAGGACTTGGAGATACAAGTTCCAGTAAATAATCTAGCTATTTCTTATTCTAGAGGTAAATAATATTGTGCTGCATGTTAGTCTCTACTAGTTATTTGTTTATAAAGTCAACCCACTTATAAATCATCACTGTTATTGCTGCATGTTAGTGCTAATATTTGGAAATGATTTTTCTATGAATGATTTTGGTTCAGACTTTGGTTCTTTCGTACAACTTAGAAATGATTTTTCTAGAAATTAAAACTGTAGCTAATATCATTAAACCCTCTTTCCTTGGTTTTATATTTAGGAAGTCATCTTGACATGTTTCACCACCTAGTCTGTAGCTAATATTATTAATGCTGACATTAGCATATCTCATAAGTAAAAGAACATATTTATAAATTTTTACATGATATTTAACGGACTATCGGACTATCAATCTACAAGTAAAAGAATATATTTATAATTTTTTTTCCATTTTTAGAATTTTATATTTTTTTAAAATAAATAACATGACCTTCTTCTACAAGAATAAAGACAGATTTTGATCCGGGTCATTTGGGAGCAGACAGTTCAGATTGGGTCAACAAAAATCTCTTTTCAATGAGTTCTGATCTTAGACCGTGAGATTTTAATCGAGCGATGTGATATGCCATCTCCTGTTTACAGACAATCGGCGACCACCGCCGCTTTCAACCTCCTGTCTCATTATTTCCATCTCCTAGACTCTTCACAGGAACTCCGCCACGTCTGCCACATCCACGCTCGGCTGCACCGCGCTGGCCTCTTCTCCTCTCCACTCCTCTCCACCAAGTTGCTTCTTTCCTACTCCCGCCATGGCGGCCTCCTCCCCTCTTCTCTTCGCATCTTCAACCTCATGCCTCATCGCAACTCCTTCACATGGAGTACCCTCATATCAGAGCTCTCAAAATGGGGTTACTCTCACCTCTGCTGCCAGTACTTTAGGCAAATGCTTTATGCTGATGTGTCAGCCGACAATTTCATAATACCACCAGTCCTGCGGTCATGTGCTGTTATTGGGTCTTTAAAACTTGGTACGTCAGTTCATGGATTGTCTGTGAAAATGGGTTTGGATAAGAATGTGTTTGTTGCTTCAGCTCAGGTGATGTGTTACAATAGTCTGTCTCAGATTGCCGATGCACGAAAGGCGTTTGATGAAATGACTGATAGAGATGTTGTACTCTGGACTTCCATGTTATCAGGATATGCAAAGTCTGGAAATCCTGAGTTGGCTTTTGTGTTTTTCAAGGAGATGATCCGGGAAGGTATTGTGCTTGATGTAGTGGTCATGGTGAGCTTGCTGCATGCTTGTGCACATTTAAGTCGACTCAACCACGGGAGAAGCATCCATGCTTGTGCCATTCGTAGAATATACAGTTTGCCTTTGGCTTTGGGAAATGCTCTCATGGACATGTATGTGAAATGTGGGGCCTTTGAATATGCAAGGATGATCTTTGACAGTATGAGGTACAGAGATGTTATCTCATGGACCACATTGATTCTCGGAAATGGGTTGAATGGGAATGTGGACGAAGCATTATGTCTATTTGATGACATGTCTACTGAAGGCATTAAACCAAACTCAGTTACATTTCTTGGAGTGCTCTCTGCATGTGGACATGCTGGTTTTGTTGATAAGGCATGGGAGTTTTTACACAGGATGAGAAGCTTAAGATTGGAGCCTGAATTGAAGCACTACTCTTGCATAGCAGATGCATTAGGGAGGTCTGGTCGGATAGTCGAGGCTGAAAGGTTTATAAATGAAATGCCTTTGGAACCTGATGGGGCCACATTAAGGTCTTTGTTGTCCTTTTGCCGAGTTCATGGTGACCTGGAAAGAGCAGAAAGGATTGCAAACAAGTTAATGATAGCATGCCTAGGAAAGAGTGGGTGTTACATGAGCTTGTCAAACATATATTCTGATGTTGGCTGGTACGATGAGTCTGAAAGAGTAAGAGAGTATATGAAGGAGAGAAATGTTGTGAAGTTGCCTGGATGTAGCACAATCTAGTTAGATGGGATTTATTATGGACATGAAAGGAAGATAATCAGACTATGGTGTAAGATGTCAGACTTCTCAAAGAAAGCTGATCATGTATTATGATTTAACAAAGGTGCTACCTCTGAGCTCTCATTATCATGAAACAGCCAATAAATATGAAGTTCTAGCGGGCCCTATAGGTCTGGAACATATTGAACTATAAACTAGGTGTACAAAACTCGTAGACTGATACCAGCTTGTTAACATAGCTAGTGTTTAGTTAAATTGACATCTTGTTACATATATACAAGGTTCTTTTGTGTCATAAATTTACATCTTATATACCTTTTTGTTCCTTTGAACTCTGGTGTTGGCATGCATTTCTGAAGGAACAACAAAACTTCAGTTTGCACTTGTAGGAAACAGTATACTTCAGAAAACATTCTTATAAGTTATTCTGATTTAATTTGTAAGAAAAAAATTTAATTGTAATCTTCCATTGTTTTGAAACTCTGATTCATTTCTTTTTGTGTTATACTAGCATAGAACCGTCCATTGTGCGTGCCTTCTTAATTTTAAAAATATTTGTACCTAACACTAATTTTTTATTATAACTAATGTCTAAATTAATCATAAAGACTTTTAAATTTTTAAAGAAATTTAATTTATTATTTAATAAAAGATGATGTATAAGATATAATAATTTTTTTTTCTGAGTAAGGTTGTACAATGTGTAGTTTTTTGTTACAATAAAATTTAATAATAGTTAATATTTAGTTATTTGATATATTACTTCTTTTTACAAAATAATTATATTTAATATTAATTTTATTATAAAAAATATATTTTATTAGATATAATTTATATACAAATCAATTACAAAGGCTCTTAAGTTTTTAAATAAAATTAATTTATTATTTAATGACACACAAACCAGGCACAATTACCAGGGCAGTTAGCACATACAGTAATATTATCGACTTCTGTTAACACTTATTTTCTCTCAAATTGCAGTATGTGCAGCTCTATCTTGGAAGAATTGATCGATCAACTAAATAGAGGTGACATTTCATGTAAAGAAATTCAAGATAGGGTGCATGATGTGCATATGGAGTTGAATTGGAGCGCCATATATAAGAGAAGCTGGTGATAACCGTAGTTAGAACAAAGCTTTTTATGCAAATCCACTCCCTTGTTGCGTGTATTCACAGAGATAATTCGGGCAGAAAGCTTTAATGAGTGTTACATGGATGAGAACTTTTATGCTGAATGATTATAATTTTTCCAGTGCAGTAGTTGGGAAAATGCTGAATGCTTATAATTTTGTGATTTGTTATATATGGTGAAAGTAATATCATAATTCTGAAATATGAGTTTTCTGGTCATTTCATGATTTCAAACAAACAATTACGGTAGATATAATGAACCAACAATTATTATATATTTATTCCTTTGAGATTATTCGAATTAAACAACAAAAATTTAATTTGTGGACTGCCTGCATTTTCCAATTTTTTTCACATTCTTAACAGCTTAAGCTTAGGTCATTGGTAAAGAATACAGCTTAATTTAAAAGTTTTGTTTTTGTTTGTTCCTGGAGAGCATAAAGAGCTTGGTTTCGTTGGGTGCTAACTGAACTCATGGATTTAGTTGTCTGGTCCACAAACAACTGTTATTTGCCATCTCAAAGGATCAAATAGAGATTTTACCTACGTTAGGCCCAAACGATAGGCTAGTGTACATTTCCCAAGTTACGTTGGTTAATACCTGTACAATTTTTCCCAATTGCATATTTCTTATGAAGTTTCAAACAGAAAGGATTATGAGAAAAAATAAATGTAGTGATGATATGTGTTCTTTCGTATTTAAACTCAAAAAATTGATTATGAAAAATGATTCAACTTATCAGGTTTTTAGTTAACGATTATCGGAATATACAATTATGGATAATACATTACTCCAGTCTTGAATATTTCATTGCATTCACAAGTGAAACACAGAAACTATAATGATGGGTACTTTTTTGGGTTGTTCCATAAAAGTAGATATCAGTTTGGTCACCTTGATATGGTAATCAATTCTCTTAAACACGTAATTATCATGATGGAATGTTTTGTTCGGAATCCACCAAAAATAACAAGAATAAATCCACAATATTAGAATATGTCCTCCGTCACCATCATCATGCACGCACAATAACATCCACTATCCCCAAGCACGTGTAGTGCTAGCTTATCTAGTCTTGCTCAATTAGGGTGTGTTTAGATGATGAAAGGATTAGTGTAATAATAACACTGTTTGGATTAGTAGTTGAGAATAGTATGAGTTTAGTGATATCTCGGAAAATATGAAAAAAATGTTAATTTTTACTGTTTTGGGTTAGAAAAATGTTGTTTGGATAGAAATGTGAGAACAGTAGAGAGAATAATTATAATAATTAACTATTTTTTAGTATTTTATTTCATAATAATATTTATTTAATACTACTCTATACTAATATAAAAGAAAAAAATTTTTTTTATTATTTTCATTATCCTCATGGACGTTAATTCGTTAACTCAACGTTTTCTATGGGTTAGTGGATTAGTAATGTTCTGCTACTATTCTCAATTTTAATTTTGTGTTTGAATGGTTACTAATTTGAAAACAATATTGTTATTCCCAAAATAATGCATTATTCTATACCATCCAAACACACCCTTAAAGAATAAAAAACAAGAGTAATATTGAGGCTTCCATTCACTTATAAGGTCGACGAATAACGGAATCTATAATTCTATTATGACGAATTAAGAACTTATAGAAAGAACAATTAAAGTTCTACGAATCTAAATATTACACTGAGGAAACCTATAATTTGAAATATTATTATTTCTGTCAGGTGGAGTCAGACATTGGGTTTGGGGTGGGGAGAGGAGAGGAGCAAAAATCAAATTTTTTTTGGGATGAGACAAATTTAAAAAAAATTCTTCAGTATAAATATATTTTCTATTTTTGTTCTGAAAATACATATAATCACAAACATACTTTTTAAAAAAAAATTGATCAGAAGGGACGGCGACCCCCCTGCTTCCTGTGTGTGTCAAGTGGTTTGACCGCTTTTTACGAGTATTTTTTTGTTAAGTTTTTTGATATTCTACATTATAAAAAAAGTTCTTTGAGATTCTAATTTCTGAAAATTAGCTTTTGGTTTAATAAAAAAGACAATACTCTTCTTGGGAGAAATCGCACATTCAAAATTCAGATATGTGTTTTTTATAAACAATTAAAAGTTGGGTTGTTTGGCTATCTTTACTAAAAAAAAAAGATTTCGATTCCTAAATTATTAGTTGTGAGAAAAACAATTCATGAGGTGCATGATAGACGATGGTTCAAAGTTACATGCCGGATATGATAAAAAAAACTTACTTTACTATGAATAGTCCATTTTTATATACTAGTACATGTACCCGCTCTCACGCGCGGCTCATTTTTCAACATACTAACTCTTTTTAGATGCTTTTAATTTACGTGAAAATTTCATAAATTAAACAAGTAAAAAAACCATTATATTAATTACCCTTTCTCTTAAAAATGATATTTTAATTTGAAAATAAAATAATTAAACATAAAAAAAACACTTAAGAAAGTACTTATAAACCATAATGTCCTAATATGCACAAGACATAACAAAAAAGTGAGAAAATTATATATTCTCATAGCTAAAGTGACTAATGAAGAGGATATAATGGAAAACTAAATTTACTCCGCACTGATCTTGAGCCTAGATACCTCCCAGGAGTGGATGTTCTCTCTCGGCTTCTCTTAGACTGCAGAATCAGCATCATAGTTATAAAGAAATCATGAACATTTAGAAAGAACAACAATAATAATCAGAAAAAAATATTAAAAAATCTAAGTAAATGACAAAAGATAGCAAATAAAATAAATAAACTGAATGAACATTAAATAATAGTTGTTTGATTGTGGTCTTTTCATGAGGATCATCTACAGAGATCTATCCTACTGCTAGAAAATAACTTCAAGGGTGATTTTTTAATATTTAATGGGATAATAAGAACGCACCCCTTTAATAACATTAAATTTGATCATCCATCTAATTTTTTATTACTGTTTTTGTTGGAGCCGTAGAGATATTTCTATACGTCTTTCCATTTTTTTTTTCACGACGTGCATAATATTTGTAGGTTAAAGGCTTCACTGAGAATATAGATTTTTTCCCAACTATATTATAAAATTTAGAGTTCACATAATAAATGTAAAAAATATATATTCAACAAATGAAAGGAAAACAAAAAAGAGAGGGAGAGAAAAATGAAATCATACAAAAATAAATGAATGATCAAGTAATCTTATCTTGCAAAGTTCAACCATTCAATTGTAAGTTAAGAAAATGTGTTTTATAATGTTATTAATTATTAATGCCTCAATGGTTGATGCTACAAACTTGTCAGTTTCATTTTATTGATTTACGTTACTAATTATCTATTCAGAAATTTTGTTGATTTATTATTGTCGGGCTCCACCATAGGATCTAATTAAGTTCTTTGCGGCTAAGTATATAACCCATAAAATGATATAAGACATTGCAACATGTAGAAATTATGAAAATAAGTCAATATTTAATTAAAGTGATAAGAAAATCATAAAAGGGAAAAACGAAAAAAAAAGTAAGAACATACCTCAAAACCTTTTAGCCCCAGGAACTAAGACGGCCGTCAGGAATTTCATTCTAAGAACATTTATAAGTTAATTGAACCTTCCCAGTTTTTCAAATTTCCAAAAACAATTTCAAAAATAGATTTGTATCATTTATTTGTAATTTGTCACAAACGCAAAGAATTTAGAAAAAAAATGAAGTATCTTTTGTCTTAGATGATAATAAGTCAAAACATGTAAAAATAAGTCTGCCATGCAATACCTGGATAAAAAAATAGCATCTAACAAGCATTAAAAGAGCAAAAAAGAAACATCTCGCATGCTAAAAAATATGTATTTTTAGTCGCAATAACATTTTTGAATATACAAAGTAATGCCTTCAAGTAATTATATATAGTATCATTATCAAATAATAATATATATTATTTAATTATTATTACAACAACATATAAAATAGTTGTGTAAAAAAATACCATCGCAGCCAAAATAATACTTGAAACAAAACTCTATTTTTGATTTATAGAAATCAAACTCCATACTTCATTTGTCTGGCATTGTAAAGTACCATTGTCCGTTCTATCCTCCAATACATGTCATACCATTGGAGAAACTCCTAGAGGCTCTGCAGATATCATTCCATTATACGGCTCCTGAAAACACTTAATAATAAGATAATAATATTAATAAAAAGACATTCATAATACAAAAATAAAAGTCTTTCATTTAGAATTATTTTTTTTTTCTTTTTGTCAACACATGCTACATTTGAAAGCCACATTCATGTCACTAATAATCACACATCATATGCTGGTATCAGTGTAGGTATTGCAACTGATCAGTAAAAGAAACCAACCAGGTTTGGTGCAAATAAGGTATTAGCTGGCAAAATATAGACTATCGCAAGCATGAGTTTATATATCATACCAGACCACCATTGTACATGGTTTGAGTGCTTTTGTGTCTAGTTAATTGGATGGTTGTTATATCTTTAACATGTCAGACTATAATAACAGATCCTTACCTATTGATTAGTCCTAAAACAACAAAAAAATAGTGAACCGCTTAAAGGACTTAGTCCCAAGGCATTACAACAACACCGTTAGAGAAAGGATGAGAGAAGAATTACCATAATCCAACAATATTAAGCACCCCTCTCCCATTGGACATGGCAAAATGCCACCTCGACCATGTGCAAACCCACCTCTGCCAGGGTTGTTGCTCCTAATAAGAGGTAGCACTGCATGAAATGTTACAGGTAGAGGAAAACAAAAATAATCACGGATAAACTCAATTATTGGATACAAACACCACAAGCTACAATACAATAAATCTTACTAAGCCAAAATGAAAAAAAAAACATTTAGAGTGTTTTGGATAATCCAGTTTGACCACGTGGGCAATTCTATCTCTCCAATTTTTAGAGCATTAAACCTGATCAAATAGATAGATTTTAGTAAGAAAATACCTACGGAGCAACATTTTGTTGTTTTTAAGGCCTCAATCGAGCTATGATTTTCCAGCGACAAAGAAAAATTCAAAAAAATTAAGCCAACTGACCATACAATCATAAAACCTCTCAAGTATAATTGATGGAAATAAAATTTAACTTAACTGGGAAGAACAGCCAACCAAACCTTTTTTCCCTGAAAAATTCAACAACATAAAAACTCAGATGGACCAAAATCACTCAACTAAGCAACCTGAGGCAACAAACCCAACCAGACATATAGCTGAATTGATGCTTATCTCAAATTCAATTTTTTCGACACTGAACTAATGCTCATTCAATTTGAACCCAAAATAATAACAAAATTAACTTACTTTTCATCCGCCATCTCAATTTGAACAGCAACAACACATACATATGCCCTAAGCTTCAACTCCTGAAATTCTGGTATAGTTGATAATTGTTGCTCTAGCTCGACAACTTTGGAGATTGTTTCTTTCGCTTGATCAATTTGATTCATCCTAAGCTCCACCTCAGCCCCCAATGTGATGTTCTAATATTTTCAGATACATTGACAATTGTTAAAAAGATTTGAACTAAAATAAATTACTTGTGAACGGTAAATGAACTTTATCCTAGAGAGCAACATTCATCTACCCATAGAGAAAGATCAACACCTCACTGGCAGCGTCTGCTTCTCTCAGAGCAAGTGTCAATTCGTCATTTTCTCTTGCTCATTTAGCTAGTAGTAGGTGGTCTTTCACCTTTTTTTTTATTTAGATAGCCATAGATATTGCTCATGCCTTCTAAGTGAGATAAGCTTATCCACATGTTACTCTGCTACATTAGTCCAATCTCGTTAGTAATTGTCATTGTAAATAATGGTGATAAAGAAATCTTGCATTTAATTAAAAAAGACACTGATAATCTTGCTATAGCTCAAGTATTATATATCAAGTGTTATGTATTTGTACATCTAGACATTGAGCCTAACCATCCAGCACATAGATCTTATATATCCTGATCCTCTATTTCAATGAATCAGGCATTCTTAATCAACAGTCCCAAATTCCAATTATAAGTAGAGAAGAAAATGAATCATAATAATTTAAAGAAGCATAGTTTGTGACAAAGAAAAATCCCTTGCTAATATTTTAAAAGTTGAATTAGAAAAATAATAAATTTAACTATAAGTAATACTTTTTAATTAACATACATATTGAGATAATTTTACAATTCATATTTTTCAGGACATGCAAGCCAAATTATCCCAACTCTGTAGAATTGTCGCCCAAGCTGAACCAGTAAACAGAAAAAAAAAGTAATGAAAAATCAAATATCGAAGTGGAAACCTTGAGAAGAGACGCACCTAGCTATTGTCCTTGCATATGAAAGTTCTATAAGTAATGCACATAAATTATAAAATAGTATTAAAAAGGGGTAAATTCTGTAAAAGGTCACTCAATTTGTATTAAATCCATTTTTAGTCACTGAATTTCAATTTCTCCATTTTAAGTCACTAAATATCAATATTAATCCAAATTTGATCCCTGTTAGATTTTCTGTTAAAGAAATAGATGAATTCAATGACACCGTTAAAACTTTTTATTCCAAATCCTCTCTACTGGGTTAGCACATATGATCTCCATTCTCTTCACTATTCCACCACCACTTTCTTTCTCTTTCCTAGAGGGAGCAATCAAGCGGGTCGGGTCGGACGGGTCGGGTCAGTTTGACTTTCTAAAAGAAATTGGGTCGGGTCGGGTCAATTTACATGTTGAGTTTTTTCAGATCGTTGATAAATTTCGATTGGATTGAAGGCCATTTGATCTCGGGTCGGATCGAATCGGGTCGGGTTCAAATTCGGACGGATCGGGTGGATTTGTCGAGTCGGATCGGGTTTTGCCACCTCTACTCTTTCCTCTGTTCCCTTGTTTTTCGCCTTGTATCTCCCTTGATTTTCACCTATCTTTCTCTTACCATAGCATAGCACAAGTGCACAACAAATTAGCAACCCATTTTCACCCTTCTTTCTAAGTCTCTGAAATTTGCTCCAGGTTGTACAGCCCAAGCAACAAAACTCTATGCATGCACAAAACCTTCTTGTAGATCAAAATTCAAAACTGTGGTTGGGAGGCAGTTGAAGTAGTCACAAAACTGTGGTTAGCAATCCATTTTCTTCCTCCAGGTCAAAGAGTTGGAGCAGGTTCGAAAATTGGCCACGTATGTCTCTTAAAATTTTTGGTCTCATTATGAAAACTTTAATAAAGGAGTTGAGTTGGCTAGGATTGAAGCACAATGAGAATGGATTTAAATGTATAGGGAGAAAATAACAAGAGACGTGGAGTGGGAGAAAAATATCATCCTCTAATTTACACGGAGAAGAACATTAAAAATATATCCTTTGATTTCGTTTCTGCACTTTATTAGAGAAAGAAGAAGGATGGTGAAGAGGGAGATTGTGTATACCAGTAGAGAAAGGGTGAGACAAAATGGTAACGGTGTATTTGAATCCGTCTCTTTATTTGACTGAAATACTAACAAGGACTAAATTTGGATTAACAATCAAATTTAATGACTAAAAGTGGAGAAATTAAAATTGAGTGACTAAAAATGGATTTTAACCTAAATTCAGTGACCACCGAGAAAATGTACCCTATTAAAAAGAGAAAAAAATTGAGCGCAAAAATTCTTTTGATAGCCATCTGCACAGTTCGAAGCATATTAAGTAAAAAAATGCATCAAATCAATTGCAATAAATTTTGTATCAGGGCTTCGAAAAAACACAGTTGGAGGATGCGGTGGGACATTCTAAACTTGGATACTTTACTATCCATATAATCATACGAGTCAGTACTACAAATTAGAATATCACACAATATACATACCTTATTCCCTAATTTCTTAAGAATCCCTCTGAGCTACCACTTTTCCCTAATTTTTAAACTCAAGACAAGTTATGCAGAAAATATTGCCCAATTTGTTGAGAAAAACACACTCTCAAGTTTATCCTTGTTAGTCTATTACAAAGGTCAATTTGTAAAATTACACAATAATTAGCAAAATATTGATTTCTTAAAGATCCACTTTTAGGTTCTCTTTTTTATTATGATAGCCTAAAATAAATGGCATACTATGAAATAACTATGGTAAATTTTTAATGCCATCATGATTCTCTCAGAAAATAGATTTAAAACAATATTGACCACACTAACAATTTACGAGTATCAGATGAAGATGAAGAACTTAAGAAGGGGAGAAAAACCTGTTGCAACTTGTGAATAAAGAGGAAGAGATGCAAAATAATGTATTTCCTTCTCAGTCTTTGTTATGACTTGGTTGGAATCAGACCAGTATCTTTCCTTCCCAATCACTGTTTCGGATATCGGTTGTGATGAGAGAAGAGGGAGATCAGATCAAACAAAAAAATAAATTGAACAATTGGGATAACTGCCGAAGAAATGACAAATTAAAGGAAAAAAAACTACAAAAATGTATCAGGATTTGGGGCCAACAAGAGGTGTTGTGTCGAGATGGAGAGCGGTAGAGAAGGCATATGAAGGGCGAAGTGGAGGATAGTGGTGGAGTGAGGCGGATGACGGTTCCCATCGGCGAAGAGAGTAACACATGGGGCGATGAAGAAGTCTGATCGACGCCTCGACGATGACATACATGTTCATATGGCCAGCGGAGAGAGTAGGTGTTGCAGCGATTGCGTTGATGCTGCACCGGAGAGAGAGAGAGAGAGAGAGCAGAGTACTTGAGGATCTGATAAAAACGGGGGAGAGAGAGACAATCAAGAAGGAGGGTTTTCTATCTCGAGAGACGCGGGCGAGGGATATAGTTTTAATCGGGGCAAGAATTTTTTTCGCTGAAGACGTAGGGATAGCTAAAAAATCAATGAAATAACTGGAGAAGAGAAAAGGAATCGTAAACAAAATCTTCATCATTGCTATTCCTTGCAGAGGATATTTTTGAGAATTCACATCTTAAAAAATTCAAAACAACTGGATTGATTTAGTCTTTAGGTGCTTTTTAAGATAGTAAGAAAAGTCTTATTTCATTTTGCAAATTCATTTTTTCAATAATAACTTTAAACAAAAAAAGTGCTTTCCACTTTTGAGATGAGCAGGAATCGGAAAAATATAATGGCACCAAACAACTCTGAGCCAATAGAGACGTCCAGAAACTCGTTGTTGCAGCCAATAATCCAGAACAACTTAATAAGTCGACTTTTCTATTCATTATTTCATTATGTAATATATAATCAAGAATAATCATTCACCACTAGAAGTTGATATTTATCATTTGGGAACTATACATGTGTATCCCACTTGTGTCAATTTGTAACTCTAGGTGGACGAATTATTTTTCCTTCTTTTAGTTAAACAATTGTTTCATTGATGTATTACGGTTAGGGTGTCAATTCTTGACCCGATCCGACGGGTTAACCTGATCCTACCTGATTCGACACGACCTGAAAATAAATGGATCGGGTATGGCTTCAATTTTTTTTACCCGAATCGGATCGGGTCGGGTTGATCCGAATCTGACCCGATTAATTATATTTTTTAAAGTAATTTTGTGATTTAGTACTAATTAAAGTTTAAATATACACTAATTATACACTAATTAAGATTAATTATAAATTAATCAATATTGTATTGCTTAAATTATATAAAAATAATTAAAAAATATTTAATTATTTTACACGAGTCGGGTCGGGTCGATCCGTGACCCGTCGGATCGGGTATGGGTCAAGATTTATTGACCCGAATTTAATCGGATCGGATTCGATTCGAATCAAAATTAATAATAAAATAATATGACATGATCCGAATCCGACCCGACCCGACCTGACCCATTGACACCCCTAGTACGGTACAGGTTACTGTCAGGAGCAACTAGAAATTGTAATCCTTGGACTTGGAAGGTGGTTTTGACGTAAGTAAATGGATCATAGAAGCACAATTTTAGATGTTGTTACTACTAGTTAGTAGTTAACGTCAGCGACAATTTTGTAATTTTGCCAGCGTTTTTTGTTAATAATTATTCAAATAATTCTATTTTCAACAATAAGAGTGATAAAATTGAAATTTTAAGAATACGAATAACAGCGTGTCACTGCCAGTGACGCTCGTAAATGCATCAGTCTCACTGACGCGTTTGTGCAAAGACGTCACTGAGAGTGACGTATTTTAATATCTTTTTTAAACTTAAAGTCGCGCTGATAGAGTTTTATTTGGTGGAAAAACTGTTGAAGATAAATTGTGATCTCAGATTATAGAATCCTCACAGATCAAGCAATCAAGGAAAGATGCTATGATTAGACTAATCAAATAGTGTGTAGGAGGGGAGAGTTCCATTAGGGTGTGTTTGGATGGTGTAGATGGCACTTTTTTTGAAAATAATAGTATTATTTTCAGATTAATAACTATTTAAATATAAAATTCAAATAAAAAATAGCAGTAGAATAGTGCTAAATTTCTAATTCATAGAAAATATTAGGTTATGAGATTAGCGTCCATGAGAGTAATGAAAATAATAAAAAAAAAAATTCTTTTATATTAATATGAAGTAGTATTAAATAAATATTATTATTAAATAAAATACTAAAACATAATTAATTATTTTAACTATTCTCTTGTTCTCAAATTTCTATTCAAATAACATTTTACTAATCCAAAATAATAAAATTAACATTTTTCTCATATTTCCCAAAATATGACTAACCTCATACTATTTTCAACTACTAATTCAAACAGTGTTATTTTTACACTAATCTTTTCACCATCCAAGCACACCCTTAAAAAGATTGTAGGAAGAATCTTTGTGTGGGTGTTTGAAGCGGGCTATCTCCATAAAGGTCCCCGACAAATAATGTCCAAAGTGTTTGGTCGTTTGATTCAATTTTACATACCCAACGCATTAGTAGCGTCATGTTTTGAGATTTGAGGTCTCGTAACCCGAGCCCCCATTTGATTTTGGCAGGCATGTTGTAGGCCAATTGACGAGGCAATGACCTCCCAAACTGACTCTTTGCCCCTCCAAAGGAAAGCTCAGGCCATCTTGTTTAAGTGTTTGATGAACCATGCAGGCAACATATGAAAGCTTGCAAGAAATGCAGTGGAAGCGCATTCATGACGGAACATATTAGTACCCTGTCTAGGGTTTAGAGTTTATTAAATCTCTTTAACTTTCTAGTGAAAAAAAATTATTAAATTTAGGAAGGTAACATATATATACAAGGACATTCTGTGTAACCATCTGAGATTAATATAAAGTTTAGTCAAATAATTGATCTCTTTTAATTAACGCTTTTTGTTATGGAGTCTTGTCTCTATAAATTATGTATGAACCATCGACTTCATGTGTTCATGCTTGTACAATTTAATTCTTCTAAAGTTGCACCAATCATAATATATAAAATTCATAAAATTTTGGCAAAGCATTTATCATAATACATAAAGTTCATCAATATTATGTTTTCATCAACTAAACAATAGCTGGCAAATTCACTAGCCAGTTACATGGGTTGTATGATATCCACATATTGAGTCAATTACGTTAGTCTCCCCCCTCTCGGATAAAAATCTGAGCAAAATTGTTTACTTACCATTAATTCACAAAATTTATGCCAGATTATCATATTCCTCAACTAACTCTCTGTCAATGGCTAACAAACTGGTATTGATAAATGTTGTGCTTTCATTTCTATCCATATACTTCATGAGTGCTTTTATTCTATCAAAATGGATGGTTCAAGAAATTGATGCTATTAGAAGAAATTTTCTTTGAAGAGGCAGATATCAATACCAAAAAAATACACCTAGCAAATTGAAACCTAGTTTGTAGGCCGAAATCAAAAGGGCGCTTGGGAAATACAAACTTGCAAATTATGAATATGACCCTTATTGATAAGTGATACTGAAAATGGCTTTCTGCTAAACCTTCATTATGAAGACAAATCAACTGCATTTTATGAGTAAATCTCAGAGAATAGAAAAGAACAAACCACGTAACTTTTTTGGAAAAGGGTCAAATTAGTAGCCGCACCATTCAAACGATGTATTATATTCAATCTGAGAAGAGAGGCTAATGCTTCCTTTTGACATCATAATTGGGGATACGAAATTTTGAGATGCTCATTTAATTGTTTATACTTTTACTGCACCTTACAAAACATTATTGTATATGAAGTTCTAGCAGCTAATTGTGTTCACTCGCTATTCTGATTGAACCTCTCTCATTAACTGAACATCAGTTGCTCATCCTAAAGACATGCATCATGCCTTCAATTATTAATCGTTCCCGAATAGAAGAAGATATACTGCATTGAAATCTCTCACAAGACAAATAATATTCATGCTAGTCACTTTACAAGTTTCTCACCGACGCACACTCACCCTCAAAGCACATTGTTAGTTAGTAAGTACCATCAAGAATATTGGTCTTTGTTTGGCTCATGTTGAAAACTAAAATGCTCATAGTTGATAATTTGCAAAGAAAAGAGTGGACAATGGTTAATAGATGTGCCTTTGCAAAAATCATGAGGAATCGGTACCCCCATCTCTTTCATAGTTGTTCATTTTTCCGACAGTCCTTGTTATCTACTCTTCAATCTCTAAATCAATACAACTAATTCTTACTATATTGTAACTCCCCACCAACTCTACCTATAAATTCAGTCATCACATATTCCTAAACAAATTAGAGAAATGATTTTACTTACCTCATTTGTGGTCTGGAGAGAGATGTTCAAGAACTTTTACTGAAAAATATATGACTATTCATAATATGGTTATAAAAGTGAAACATAAACGTGTCTTATCTCAATAAAACAACAAACTTTAAGCTTTATCTTTAGCTCTTCTTTTTATGTTCAGCTTTATTACTATAATTGACAGCATTTTTCTTATTTTTTTTATTTATACTCACCTATTGTGAGTTATCACTTTATTTTTTTGTATTATTTTTTATCAAAACCTTGTAATCATATTTTACAAGTAATAAAAAGTTATGAGACATGTCGCCTATCTTTTTCTCAAAAAAAAAAACTACATCCATGGATGTGTAGTGTGTTTGGTAGGCTTCATCTTTATCCTTGTTTACTGTACTGAGGAACTTAATTAAGACCACTAACTAAGAAAATTAACTAATAATAAGATAAGTAATAACTATAGTTTTAAATAAGTTCTGAATGGTGGTGGGTCTGCTCAGATATGATATTTATATTAATGAAGATAGATTCATTGAACTTTAATTAATACCGAAGTTGGTGCAATTAGCTTGAATGGACATAAATGTATCCCAGCTTTTGGTGCTAGAAATGAATCTCTGACCAAGGCACTGAATCTTTCTAAGCTTTATACAATAATAATAATATCAGGACATGACAATAGTAATGACATCACCAATGGACAACTTTTAGCATAAAGAAAAAAAGTTTTTCCTCTGTTCTCTCGTATAAATGGAGCTATATCTTCTATTGAAAAACTTGTCGTATAAGCTAGAATTCAGATATTATTTCAATTAGTTCAATTATTGGATACTGTCTATATGCTAAAATTCAGATATTATTTTGTTCATGTAATTCAGTGGTATGTTTATTAGATTAATTTGATTAAATATTAGGATTACGGATATGTCCAGTTCATTTGTACCCATTCGATCGTTCACAAAGAATTTTCCATTCGAGTTTGAAACGTGCAACCAAAAAGATTGAAATTTTGGTGTCAAGTGATATGCGGATAAAAATGGGCAGACAGAACTTTTAAGTTGGACCCTTTAAATGGCAAAAGGTGAATACAATGGCGTTCACACAATATTGGCATCGTTACAATTTTGCCAAGTGATGATATCTATATAAAGAAAAATGTAGGCTTTACTGGTGAAGAAAAGATTAAAGACAAAGGGGGCTGATAACAGTCCCCAAATAATTGTCCCCATAAAAAGTTCTCAAAATTTGATCATAGAGAGTCAAAATCTCTCCTCGTGAGTAGATGCCAAGAGGGTTCACATCTATCCACAGCGTGATGTTATTATCCAAAGCTATTTATAGTAAGAATCAGAGGTATTTATACTAACTGAAATGATTATTAATAGTAACCGTAAAAGCAATTTTATGAATTGCCTTTGATCTATTTATAACTCTTGAAAAATATTTATGCTCATTTTTATAGTTATTTCGCTCCGATGTTATTTATATCAATTAAATGGATTACTTATATTTCACAAATATACTAATCATTAGATATATAAATACAATATGATATTTTTTATATACCAATGCATGTATCTTCTTTATTTTGATGTTACTTATATCAATTATATGTGTTATATGTGTTATTTGTATTTTGAATACAATATGTCATATGCCAATATAAGATTTCTGAACTGCTATTTTGCTATGTACTATTTATATGAAAAATGATTCAATGTATTTCTAAAATCTTATTTATACCGTCCATAATTTTGCAAAGAAAAACATGAATAATTTTGCAACTTCATTGAAATCAAAACCATCATCTAAGCCACATCTCATATCAATTTCGCTCAATTACAAATAAACTAAAAGAATCAGAAGAAATTAGAAAAAGTGAAACTATCATATAAAAAATGGAACTAGAATAAAAGATGGCCAAAGTCTTTTGACATCTAATTTCAATAAAATATTTCAAATCGAAGACCGCAATTCACTAGTTGAAAATGAAAAAGAGATATTAAATTCTAGTCAATTAAGTTTTGTAGAGAGCAACACATCATAAAAAATATAATAAATAAACTCCAAAGAATCTACTTGTCAGGTATAAGAAAATAAATCAAAACTTACATTAATTTGCAATAGATTAAAAAAATGATGTTATGATACAACAAATACTTTTATCAATCTTATTGTCTAAAATCAACAAACAACGATTATCAATATGATCAAACAATGGAGCGGTGTAGAAGAAAATAAAGGAAATAAAAAAATTGAGTAGAACGAAATTAAATTGGAAGATGAAAATGATATCGGCATAATGTTGGGATGTTTTATCAATCTGAGAAAAAAATTATTGACGGTGTAAATAAAGAGAGAAGCGGCTTTTTAAGAGGGTCCAAAAAAGAATTTGAAATTTAAGTTCTACACAAAGAGATGCATCCCTCAATGCTTGTTGTGCAATCATATTACCAATAAAGGGAGTATTTGAATTCAACATTTGATCAAAAATAGAAAGTAGTTAATGGGGATAAAATTTAGGTGCAAAGGAGCGGAGACACTAATATTTATCCAAAGATAAAAGGATATGTAAATAACATACTCTTTCACCAGAATGAACATCTTTTTGAAATAATGGGATCTCGTTATCTCGATGGTCTTTGCCGGATTAAAAATAAACGCACGTAATGTAACCCGAAGAGAGAGAGTGAGAGAGGAGAGATAAATAAATTAATCCGATTCGTTCATTTTTTATCCGATGGAGACCGTCGGGATAAAATGATCTTTTACTCCTCTCAGAATAACAAGGGAATCGGTTCTCCCTTTCACCTATGAAGTTCCAAAGCGAGATAAACAAACTAGGGTTAGTTTTTTTATACCCTCATAGAGTACTTTAATTTTTTATATGCCCCTTGTCCCTTGAACACTTCAATTTATTTTAGAAAAGAATATATAAAATGCTTCGGCCCTTGTGCCCCAACTACTTATCAAAAAAGGGACCCTCTGAAAAGCAAAAATGGTGAGGCTCATGTGTAAGTAGAAGTAAGTGAAGTGGGGATATAACAGAGGGCACTATCACTATCTTTTTTTTTTTTATTCGACTCTTCAGACTTATTTTTTTTTATCCTTCACACTATATGAGCTTCTTCAGTCTTATCACTATTTCTGTGGAAAAAAAATCAGTTGAACTGAATTATTTTTTCCCTCGTGAACGATAACGTTTCAGATTTTTTTTTTTGGTAAATAAAATAAAAAAATAGAGAAATGATAAGAAGACTACATTTTCGAGTGCCAATGGCTTAGACTGAGTTTGAAATTCGGTCCCGATGTCTGGATCGAGTTTCAAATTCGATCCCAGTTTCTTTTTTACGTTTACTTGTATTAAAATGCAGCAAGAAACTGGGACCGAATTTAAAACTCGGTTCTAGATAATTTATTTATATATTACCATACACTAACAGTCTTCACTTTCATTTTCCTCTAGTCATTTTTCAAAATCGTTATTGTTACTGTTGTAAAAGCTTCCAACTGAAAATATATTTTTTGACAGATCCAGTCTCGATCCGTATTCATCACTCTCTTCTCATCAATATTGTATGTTTTTATTTCTATTTGGACTATTAGTTTTTACTGTAAAATTAAAATACATAAACAATATGATTTATCATTCATATTGTAGAAACAACAATGTTGCTGATTAATGTGTATCACGAAGGTCAAATTCTAAACAATTCAACCGACGTGGGTTACGATATTCGTGCCACGTGCATATTTTCTGCCGACGAGATAATCAATATTCATGACTTGAAGAGGCAGATTCATGTTAGTTTGAAACTGCTATCTAGTCATTTTAACATCACCATTAGTGCACTGATCAACACTACCCCATCAGGTTCGAGTGATTTTTTAGTTTATTTGGGATAGTTTTTGAAAATATTTGGGGAATGCTTTAACAACAGCTCTGTACCAAATACTCGGATACAAAACACTGGAACTAGTAGTTAAATCTGAACCAATATCTAGTTCTGATCACTATGATACATGTCCGACTAGTATTCCTAGAAATAATAACTCAATCCTGGCTGAGGAAAGAATCCACTCTTGAGTTCGGGAGCAGCCACCTTCTGTGTTCCGGTATAGAATGTGGATGAGGATGAGGAAGAAGAAGAGTGAAACCTGGATGTCGAGGAGGATGACATTCATGATGCAACATATATAAATATTCATGAAATTAAAGATAAGATAAATATTAAAAAATAGTTAAAGAGTGACAAATATTTGTTTCCTTTCATTAATCGAGGAATAAAATATCCGTGTGCACAATTTGTTGATAATACGTTAATGTTGTATGCAGACGACCCTTATTTTCGCAAACCACCTATAATTGATGAACAATGTGGCATAAATATATTGAGTGGTTCTATAAGCGTCGAAAATTACAGCAGCTTGGGAAATCTAAGGTCTGGTGTTCTCCCAAAATGTCACGAAATTAATAAAATATTACGGTGATAAGGGGAGAATTTATGATATCATACCACTGAATTGAGGTATATATAACTATGATTTTTATAACAGTAATGAAGTTATTGAAACAGTAATATTCTATACTTATCGAGAATTGATAATTATTGGTGTCAGAAATCATAATTAACCGACATTCCATGTAATCATTTGTTTGTCGTTTGTTCATTTAGAAGACTAAATTACACTCAGTACGTTAGTCCATATTATAGCATTCGGTACTACATTAACACATGGTCTGATCATTAATATAGTTATGGCAATAAACGAGATTGGCCAATATACAACGGTCCGATCATCAGGCCAGATCCAGCAAAAATCAACAATGGAAGGAGAAGGAAATTACGCATTCAAATGGTTATGGATGAAATGGATGGTCGTATCAACAGACTATCAACTCGAGGCCGAGCTCCTCGTTCCAATAGAATATGATTTAGATTACAAGATGTAGTGTTTATGTTTTATTATTATAATTATCAGAATAATTTGATTTTAATTATTATTATAATATTTTAATTTGTTAGATATTATTTTAGAATAATCTACTATCGTGATTATATTTTACATTACAAAACTCATTTTAATTATTGTTGTAATATTTTAGAATAATCTAGTGTCATGCTTTATTTTTAATATATCATACAAACATAAAAAAAAAACTGAGATCGAGTTTCAAATTCGGTCTAGACACCTGGGACTGAGTTTCAAACTCAGTCCAGACTATTGGCATACTGTAGGAGGAGATGGATGACTATGGTTTTAATGATTCATTATATGTATTATTCGATGGAGTTTACATTATATCATTTTATATATATACAGTCAAAGAAAGCTAACCCTAATTACATTAGCACTAAAAATCAAAGCATGAAGATCAGAATAACAGAAGGCACATGTTGTGCTGTCAGTCTTGGACGTTAGCAATTGTACTGGAGGCATCCAGTGATTGCTCGACAGCCCCCCCTCGCAAGTTGATGGTGCTGGAGTAATCGTCAACTTGAGCCGAAAATGATCAAATCGAGGTGAGGTGAGTGCTTTTGTCAATATATATCAGAGATTTGATCCTTGGAGCATAGAAACCGAATGAGAAGTTGATGTGATGATACTCTTTCGTTGACGAAGTGATAGTCGATCTCAACATGCTTCGTGCGCGCATGGAACATAGGGTTAGAGGCAAGGTAGGTAGCCCCTATATTATCACACCATAAGATGGGAGGAGAGGATAGCCGAACCTATAATTCATGAAGAAGAAACTGCACCTAGATGAGTTCGGCACTTGCAAGTGCTAAACTCCGGTATTCGGCTTCAGTGCTGGACCGAGATACCGTTTGCTGATTTTTTGAAATCCAGGAGACAAGAGTTGTGCCAAGGAAAATGCAAAATCTGGAGGTTGAGCGTCGATCATCCGGGCAACCCGCCCAATCTGCGTCGCAATAAGCGTGAATTTGAAGTTGATGTTGTGAAGTCGGTTGTATAGTTATACCATGCGAACGAGAACCATTTAGATATCGAAGAACTCTTTTAACTGCTGCCCAATGAATTGTAGTCGAATGATGCATGAATTATGATAATTTATTAACGGAAAATGCAATATCGGGTCAGGTTATGGTTGCATATTGGAGACCACCAACAATTGTTCTATAAAGTGTAGGGTTGTCAAATGGGTCTCCATCGAATTTAGATAGAGAGTGAGTGGTTGTCATGGGAGATGGTACAGGGTTTGAGTATTCCATATGCACTTTAGCTAATAGGTTTGTAATGTAGCGGCTTTGGGAGAGGTGGAGACCATTTGGTGTTTGCTGGACTTCAATGCCAAGGAAGAAACTCAAGTTACCAAGGTCTTTTATTGGGAATTTGGACTGAAGTTTTGCAATGATCTGATCAACCATGGTTGAATGAGAGCTGGTTATAATGATATCATCAACGTACACAAGGATAGTAATTGTTTGGCCATGAGAGTGGAGAGTAAATAAGAATGGATCATAGCGGGATGTAGAGAAGCCAATGGAAACAAGAAATAATATAAGTGTTTGGAACCATGCATAGGGCGATTGTTTGAGGTCATATAGAGCTTTGGATAGGAGACACACATGATTTGGTTTGGTTAGGTCAACAAAATCAGAGGGTTGATGCATGTAGACCGTATCATGAAGATCTCCAGGAAGGAAGACATTATACACATCGAGTTGTCGAATTATCCAACTATAAGTCTTTGCAAGAGTGAGATGTGAATTGTTGTAGGCCGAAAAACTGGACTAAAGGTTTCAAAATAGTCAATACCTTCTTCTTGATGATATCTCTTAGCGACCAACTGGGCTTTATAGCGGGCAATGGATCCATCTTTGTTTCTTTTGATCTTATAGACCCACTTACAACCCACAATATGGCGATCAAGGAGTAGGGGAACTAATTGCCAAGTGTTATTAGAGGTTAGTGCATGAATTTCTTCCAGCATTGCATTTTGCCACTTGGTAGAGGCTTGAGCTTGTTTTAGGGTTGTTGGTTCAATATCGAGTGAGGATGTTGTTAGATAAATTATATGGTCAGTGAATTGCCGAGGTTTTCATTTTTGATCTCGGGATCGAGTTATCATATGGTGAGTGGACGTGGCAGCAGACTGATGTGGTTGCGGAGCAGGGATTAAGATGTTGGAGGCGGGAGCTGTGGGGTTTAAAACCTATGCAAGGCTTTCTATTGGAGGGGTTAAGGAATGGGCCAAGGAGATGTGTGGAGAAGATCTTGGACCGGGGGCAGTAGGTAGTGAGGGAGAGTGAGTCGGGCCTGGGATAGGAGAAAAAGAGGGGGAGAGTGTTGGGTCGGGGACGGTAGGAGATGGTAAGAGGGTGTTGTTTGGGCTGAGAAGTAGTAGTGGAGTTGTTGTTATGCTGGGCTCAGATTCGGCCAGGACTAAGGCAATGGAGTGGGGTAGGGTTCTAAATGAAAAATATTGCTCATGAAACTCAACATGTCGGGAAATAATAATTTGCCGGGTGGACAAGTCCATACACTTATACCCTTTATGAGAAGATGCATAACTAAGAAATAGAATGGAGAGGAACGGGGTTGTAGCTTGTGTTTATTGTAAGGTCGTAGGTATGGGAAGCACAAGCATCCAACGACACGAATAAAGTTATAATCGGGTTTCTTATTAAAAAGTTGTGTAAGGAGGCAAGTCTCTGTTGGAGGATGGTAAGCGGTTAATGAGATAAATGGCGGTTGCAAAAACGTCATCCTAAAATAATTGAGGTAGAGAGGCATGTTGGAGGATAGCTAAGGATAGCTCAACGACATGACGGTGCTTTCTTTCGGATACGCCGTTCTGTTGGGGAGTATATGGGCAAGCAATTTGGTGAACTATTTGTGGAAAGTGCTTGGCAAGTGGCTTGTAATCCGTACCACCATCGGTACATAAGACTTTAATGGTTGTATTGGGAAGATTTTCTATTTGAGCTTTAAACAAAGTAAAGACATTGATCACTTCATCTTTGATTTTGAGAAAATAAATCCACGATAATCTAGTAAAATCATCAATGAATATTATGTAGTAACGAAAACCATTATGGGGCATTACAGGAGAGGGACCCCATAAGTCCGAGTGAACAAGCTCAAGTGGAGCACAAGAAAGAATATCATTGGAATTAAAGGGTAATTTGTGAGATTTTGTCATACAACAGTTTTGACACAAAGACAATTTTTTAGAAGAACAAGGTAAATCATGCGAATTTAAAACTTTTAAAGTGGTGGAGGTAGAGGGGTGGTCAAGCCGAGCATGCCAAACATCGGCTGAGACTCGTGCACCAAGAAAAGCTTGAGGAGGGAAGGACAAAGGGAGGTAGATTGAGTATATGCCATTATGGAACTTGGCTTGAAGTAGAGGGGTGGAGGTGAGGCGGTCCTTGATGAAACATGAATTACAAGAAAATTCTATTAGGAGGGAATTATCAAGTAGTAATTGTGACAAGCTCAAGAGTTTTTTGGTGAATGAAGGAACATGTAAGATATTGTGTAATTTAATTTGGTGATTTGTAATATGAATGATGGAGGAGCCAATGTGAGAGATGATCATACCAGCACTGTTGCCAATTTGGAGCGTGTCTTGTCCATCATATGTTGTGAAGTTGGAAAGATTGTTGAGATCACTCGTTACATGATGGGTTGCACCGGAGTCAAGGTACCAGCCATCAACAGGAGAGGAGGGAAGGGACTGGGTTGTGAATGCTTGAGGTGGAGCGATGGCCCATATTGAGTATCAAACGGTGCCAACACTCACGGGTTGTATGGCCTTTTTTGGAATAGATTTGGCAAATGAGGAGCGGTGCTGATATGGGCTGGAGTTGTGGTCTCGGTAAAAGGCCGGGTAAAGTAGGATTGAAGGGAGTTCTGGCAGCTGGGGTATGATGGACGGTTAGGATAGTGTGCGGAAGGGGGTGATCTGAGATTGCCAGGATAATAGTTGGAGCGGGTTAGTTTGGTGGAGATGGGATATTAAGGAGGATAATGGAATCAGTAGCAGAAGAATAGGAAGAAAAAAGATTATTGGTATTGAGAGGAGGAGAAGGGGTGGGATTGTCACCGACGGCTGTAGTCATTGTTGGCTCTGATATCATGTAGGAGGAGATGGATGACTATGGTTTTAATGATTCATTCATATGCATTATTCGATGGAGTTTAAGTATATCGTTTTATATATATGCAGCCAAAGAAAGCTAACCCTAATTACATTAGCACCAAAAACCAAAGCATGAAGATCAGAATAACAGAAGGCACATGTTGTGCTGTCAGTCTTGGACGTTAGCAATTGTGCTGGAGGCATCCTGCTCGACACGTACGCACAAAAATAAAATATTCTTATCATTTTTTTATTTTTTATTTTATTTACCAAAAAAAAGTCTGATAACGTTTAATTCAAAACCCATACCCTTGCCAATTACTGTGAGTTCGCCGAACAGAGCCCATCTTCGAGGTAAACTGTAATTAAATCATATGAAATCCTGGGTTTATCTCTCGTTAAAAAATAAAAGACTGAAATATCCTTTCCTTTCGTTCTTGCTCCTTTCAGCGACATTCATTTTCTTCTCTCTATGATTTTTCTATCAATTCGTGAGAAAATATTGCCTCTCAGTGTCAATAACATAGCAGTGTCAATAACATAGTCTGATTTTTCCCATTTTTATTTCGTTCTACTGAACCTTTGCTTGCCATCTATTTTCGATGTTTTCTTTTGTTTGGGTGAGTCTCTTGTGAGTTTTAAGGTGACATAGTAGTAGCTTGTATTTTTTTGGGTTGCCATTATCAGCACCTAATTTGTCTCTTAGCTCTTCAAGCTCTTTCCATTTTTACAGCTTGCGTTGATAAATGACCTTTTTGTAGCTCCAATTTCGAGGAAAACATAATTCAAACTTGATGATTTCTGACACAAAGACTATTGGAACTCCTGATAAGTGCATTTATGTGCAATATCCGTTTCAAATTACGCAATAAGATTAACACTTAGAATAACTATCGTACGGTAAAAGGAACTTCAATGTCAAATCGCGTTGGCAGAGCCTTAATCCTCCATACTTGCAAGGTCCAAACTCCCTTTAACCTGGGCCACTGATCAGACATGCTCTGTTAAATCGAACTCGAATTAATTAATACCTTCAGGCTTCTGAACCAACCAACTCTCAGAAGTATTAGAAGTTGTGAGGCGATAAGTATATAGGATTTTCTTTGGGAAAGAGAGACGAGATAAACATACATTGGGATTTGGAGATGTCGGTGTTGAATACGAAAGAGATTCACAAAGAGCAAGGGCGTAATGGGAAAAATATCAACTCTAATAATACTTAATTACTGATAATTATCTTTATGGATAAATAAGAAAAGATAAACAGAGCTAAGAGATATATTAAATATATCAAAAATATATATAAGGATATTATATAGAAAATTGAAGAAGTATGGAGGGTAAATAGAAAATTAACCCAACAAACTAAATCACAGTACAATATTCATAAAATTTTAAATATACATGGATTTTTTATTTCAAAAAGAAAATTAGAAAATAAGTTATATAATAAAAAATATTAGTGCGAACAATAACTCATCAAACGTGTATAATAAAATTTGTATCTATTTTGATAATATTTTTCTAAATGAATATTAATTTTTTTATATTTTTTCATCATTTCCAGATTTTTATGCTAAAAATAAAAAATAAGAGAGTGTCCGTCGACTAGAAGAAACAAAAATTGAAGTAATACGAAATGTAAATAACTAATAAAAAGTGAGAAAAAGCGATTTAGGTAAGTAGTCATGTCCCGCATCATTTTGGAGAATAATTTGGCGTAGTAGACTGGTAGCACATTGCATCCACCGTTCTCCTCCCTGTTTCTATTTATTTGTTGTTTCTTTGTTGACATTGACTCTCTCGGTTTCTGACTGCGAATCCACTTCTACATGAACTCTTAGTGGAAAGGGACTCCATATTTTTCTTGTTCTATTCATTACTATCTAAGACTCCAAGAGTGTAGCAAACCGAGTCAGTCAGAAAAATAAAACATTTCATTGATGTAATCAATGACTATTAAATACGCTAATCTAACTTTTAATAAGGTAGATCCATTATTTGCACTTTAGAAAATAAATTTCATGTAAGTAAATATTGTAACATTATAATGTATCAAATTTATGTAATCAAACATGATATCATTGTTGTAAAAAATGACCAGCCAAAACTGATTAGTTGGCCAACTAGTCGAATTAATGTAAACAAACTATGTGTAGTATATGCAGAAGAGTTTTGGCAGACTTGAAGGATTAATTGACCATCAAATTCTGTGGACAGCTATCAAATGAATTAATCACAGCAGCCAAATTCGCTTCACTAATTGATTGTTCTTTTTTAAAAACATATTTTCGCGTCGGTGCTTTATTTGTTAATTTCTGCGTCGATCGATGCTGATATTTAACATTTGTAGGAACGCTAAACCCTACAAAAGAAGAAAAATTATATCGGTGTGTTTCGTCAAGACTGAAGATGATCGTATCCCCATAAAATTCAAGTGGAAAAGGAAAAGGACAAAACTAGGAACAACTTTAAATCTTTGGAGCAGGAATGCCACCTTGTCGGCGATACCTTTCACCAGTGTTTGTTCTCTGTGCCTCCTAGCCGGAGATTTGAAAATAACTGAACAGATAGATTTGCTTCGTGCAAATTCATGCACGTCATCCATTTTGGATTGCTCCATACTAAATCTGTGAGATAGATTCAGACTCGTTAAAAATTCAGTTCTAAAAAGAGCTGAGTCTCAATTTTTTGAAGATAGAACTCAAACTCGTCTCGCTTTCATTCTCGTTAGTTCCCCACTCTCACTCATCACCCGCTCTCATCCGTCACCCGCTCTCATCCGTCACCCGCTCTCACCCGTCCCACTCTCACTTGTTACCTGCTATCAAAATTTTAACTTTTAATATTTTTTTGGAAATTTGCTGTTTTTTTAGAATTTTTGGAGTTTTTGAAGTTTTTGGCGGTTTATTTATTTATTTGTGAAATTGAAAAAAAAATGACTTTATCCTCACCCGCTATGACCTACTCGGACCGCCCTTAGCCCACCCATTCTGACCCGTAAGGATCGTATCAACGGGTGCCCAAAACTTTCTAAGAATTTCTAGTTTTGAACCGCTCAAGACTTTCTAAGTATTTCTAGTTTTGAATCATTCAAACCGTCCCACCCCCTCACTCGTCACCCGTAACCCATGGCCTAGAGAAGGAGTTTACTCGGACATGATTGCCCCGTCCCATCTTCAATACTCTACTCCTAGCTATTGAAAGATATCTGCTTGAATATTACATGGAACAATCAGAAGATATTGATTAAATTTTACTCTCATAGTTGAAAATAAGTGTTAATTGGATCGAGGTAACAATTCTGATTTTTTTTAGTACTCTCATATTTTAGTTAGAAGAGTTATTTATTTATATTAATGATTTTATTAAAAAAATATTTTATATTGTACTTTTATTATTCAACTTAGATATTGTTAACATGAATAATATCTCAATAGTATTTTACCCGTGCGTTGTTACGGTGATGTCTTTTAAAAATATAAAAATTCATATATTCATATGAAAAGAAAGAAAATAAAAATAAAATAATTTAGTTATTAATATAAATTTCAATCATGAATACATAATTAATGTAAAATAAATACAAAATTGAGAGAAAATTTGATATTCATAATTTATGGAAAGTTAAAATTCATAATTGATGGCAATCTAAGAAAAAAGAAACAAAGTAGAGCAATTGTACTCCTAAATTATGCAACATTTTGTGTAACATCAAAATTGAGCGAAAATTATAACTTCAACAAAATGATTATAGAAATAGTGACATTATTTGACGAATAACTTAATCCGATAACAGAGTAGAGATAGAGATTTAGCTTGAATAATATATGATATAATACAAAATAAGTTATATAATAAAGCTTTAACATAAATAATAATTCACTTAACATGAATAGTAAAATCCATATCAGTTTTTATATCGATTTTGGTATATGTATAACAACTTTCGTTATTTATTTCGTTTGTTTGTTTGTTTGAAAAAAAAATTCTTTTGCGTAAGCTAATTTCTTTTTTAAAAAAATGAAACATGAGTCCTATTAAAATCAACATATATTATTTTCTTCCGTCCATAATTGCATATCTTAGTTTTTGAAAGTTCCATTTATTTTCTAATTATGTACCAGGATTTTTTACTACGGTCCTTAAGAACTTTTAATTTGTACTAAATTAATTGAACCAGCTTTCACTTTGATAAAATCACATAGGATGAGAAGACACTACTGTATTATATATCATAATCGGTACGTAATTAATTTCATCGGTGGGTCTTACCAATCATATCATTCGTATTACTGGATATCTCTTTTTTGTTCTATATTATTTTTTCTTTTTCTTTTTTTTCCATATTATTTTTTCTTTTTCTTTTTTTTTCCCAATAAAAACTCAAATTGAGCTAGCTGAGGAATAAGTTGATGTTACATTTTTTAACATTGCAACTCCCAAAGTTATTGGACAAATAGGACAAATACTAAGAATCTCCTGACGCGCTTTGTGGCTATGATATTCTTAAGCTGGCGCGCTTCAAATGAGTTTCCCTGCTATATATACATAATTGAAAATATACTTCATGGAGTTAAAATATATAGTTACAACTTTGAAAATACTTGGTGCTTTGACACTAATGAAATACACTTAGAATTTATTGAATTATATCTAAATTATCTAGGTCTCCAGCTTTTTATTAAGAATTTCAATGACACGGATAAGTTTTTTGTCTAAACAAAGAGATGTCCTCAAAAGATCTGGCTAACTTAACGCGTATTTTTTTTTTAATTTGATGAATTATAAAAGAGGAATATGAAATAGCCCCCAACATGCATGGATTCTTTGCATCAACAACCAAGCGAAGTGATATGTGCGAATTTACAGATGCAAGTAGCATGCATGTATTAATTGATGGACGTGTGTCACTCATGCCCTATGTTAAATCCTTATCAAACATCATTATTAGAAACGGTGGCTGCCTCATAGCCACCACCTCAAGCTCTCGACCAAAGAACAAGAACAAGAACAATCCTTTCCGAATCAGGGAAACGCGGGCAAGAAAGCAACAGTGGATGATTTGCTTATGCACTGAATTCGCTCCTTGTGCCAAGTGCATTTCATTCCTTATATTTATATACGGGTAAAATAGTATTTTGAGTTGAGAGCACACTCCAGCCGTTCCTAGTTATAAACTACAAATACAAATCACTACAATAAAAAAAGATATTTGGCAACTGTTGTTGATTTAATTTAACAACGGTTTTGAACTGTTATTAAATGTGGTGTTAAAAAAGTCTCTAAATAATCGTTTTCAAATCGTAGGTTTTCGATTTTTCACTTCTAATGGTGAATAGTGAAAATAAAGATGATGGAGCGGTACTGTGAGAGGAAGTGTGAGAGATTGTAAAAAATAACTCTAAATTAGAGCTGGTTTTTATTAACAATAAATTTATTAAAATATTATAGAGCCAGGTTTTTAAATAACCGATTTTGAGAGTTAATTTAGAACTAGTTTTATTAATAGACGGATTTAATTATTGTTGAATTTAGAGCTGGTTTTAACAAAAACCGATTTTAACATAAAAAATTTAGAATCGGTTTTAACAAAAACCAATTTTAACATAAAAAATTTCAAACCGGTTATTTATAATCGATTTTAATTCAATCAATTGGAGCCGGTTATATAATAATCGGTTATAATAAAAAAGTTTGTAACCGCTTGTTTTACAAAACCGGTTCTAATAATTTCAATAAAATTTACAAATCTGCCACTCTGATCTTTTAGCATTTGTTTTTTAAAAAACCGATTCTAAATAGGCGGTTCTAAATCCAATTTTTCTGTGTTCAAGTTAATAAAAAGAAACATTGTTTGATCTAGAAATATTGGCATATATGTCGTTTGCTTTTATTCTATTTTTTCTTGCTCTTTATGATCATCATCATCATAATAATTTATTTTATTATTATTATTTTAAAGAAAGATGAGAGTCGACTAGCTCTCAAATTTTATTCTATCATTGATACTTGAATCATAAATTCTTAGTGGTCATCTCATCTAGCTATCATTTAAGCTAGTAGATTATTTGTTTTGCTCATTTTAATTTATTTTTTATTTTTTTAGAAAAAAAATGAATCTAGCTCCCAAATTCATTGTTTCCTATGAAGGGTTTAAACCATGAACTATTAAAAGTCATTCTTTTTAGTTACCATTTAAACTATTAGATTAGTTGTTTGGCTCTTATTATTTTATTTTTTTGTAATGAATTGCATTCAAAGTGGAGTGAAAGGGAATGGAGGAGTTCTAACATCTATTGCATCAAATGAATATGGCTGATGTTTGAAGATGGCGATATAGATTTTCATATTAAATTTTGTTAGATGCTGGATTTGGACTCTAATTTTATGCCAAGCGTAACCATATTTGAGGAAAGTTCTTTTATTGATTTTATCATAGCCGTACAATTTGATCATTTTCGAAGAAAATTATATAGCAAGAAAGATTCTCCTCAATCTAGCGACGCCCTTTTTTATTTTATTTTCGTCTCTGCTCTCTCTTGTCATTAGAGTATTGAACACGGTCCGGTCCAAACCCGGACGGTCCACGGTCCCGCACGGTCCACGGTCCACGGTCCCGCACGGTCCGGTCCAAGGCGGTCCAAATTCGGAAAACCCGAACCCGTCCCACCGTTGGCCCCCGGGGGCCGGACCCCCACGGGACGGTCCGGGACGGTCCACGGTCCGGTCCGGTCCGGTCCAATTTTTTTTTTTATAAATTGGAAAAAATAATAATTTATCATATTTTTAATAATAATTTTTAACTAATTCGAATTATTATTTTTAATTGTTTAAAAATCTAATAGTACTAAAAAATTTGTAAAAAAATAAAATTTCAGAAAATTATAATTTTGGAAATACAATGAAATTTTTTTATGAACATGCTTAATTAAAAATGAGGTGAGTTATTATATTTTGATGTTATCTAGAACATGTTTTTTTACTACACCAATAATTATTGTTATTTTCATTTTATTTAAAACTACACATAATAGTTATTATATTTTGATGTTATCTAAAACATTTTTTTTACTACGCCAATAATTATTGTTATTTTCATTTTATTTAAAACTACACATAAAACACTAATTGTTATTTTCATTTTTACATGGTCCGGTCCGGGGGTCCGGTCCGGGACGGTCCGGTCCACGGTCCCGCACGGTCCACGGTCCGGCCCGGCCCGGCCCACGGTCGGCACGGGACGGGTTGGCACGGTCCATTTTCGGATGAAGGGAGGACCGACCCACCGTTGGACCGGACCGTGATAGGGCACGGTCCGGTCCACGGTCCGGCCACGGTCCGGTCCGGTCCGGCCACGGTCCGGTCCGGTCCGGTCCACGGTCACGGTCCGGTCCGGGACGGGTCGGACCGTCCGATCCATTTCAATACTCTACTTGTCATTGCTCTCGCTGACCTCCTTTTTCCGATTCTGAAGCACAGCTTTAGAGAAAAAATTATTTTGTTATTCTTGCAGCTTGATATATGATTTGATATTATTTGAAGATAGCGATATAGATTTCCATCCTAAAGAATTACGAAGAAATTTTGTCAGATGAGTGTAATTTTATTATGCCTAGTGTCAGTGGCGGAGCTTCACGTAAAAATGAGGGGAGCCAAATCCAAAATTTATACTAAAATATTATTTATTCTCAATTAAGAGGGAGCCGGTAATAAAAAAATAATCATTTTTTTATTAAATTTACCTTCTATTTATACAATTTTGAATGAGTAGGAGGGGGCCGGCACCCACTTTGGCCTACACTAAGCTCCGCCCCTGGCCCCCTGCTTAGCGTAAACATGTTTGAGGAAAGTACATTTTATGGATTTGATCAGAGCCGTCCAATTTGATCATTCCTCAGACAGCATTCCAAATTGATTATTAATTTCAGTCGGATTCCTTTCTACTGGCTACTGCTTTTCCCTGACAAGTGGGTCCCATTGTGGCAGCACACACAGTGGGAGATAGGGAGAGTTCGTCAATCGTCAGCTTGCAAAATAGCCATTTCCACCCCGGCCCCATCCCCCACCAGCAATTCGTTTTTTCGTGTTTGGTGCCTCTCTCAATCGATCGCTGGTTGGCTTGTTTGCCATTACTAATTAAACAAAGCTCCTCATTGATTCCACGCAGATTGCAACTCTTCGCCCCTCTGGGCCCCATTTTTGTGGATATTTCTCAATTCAAGCTCACCGGCCTGACTAGTTGTTTGCTGATTCTTGGTCTTTAATTTGCCAAATTAAAAAAGAAATGATTCGGTTCGATGATTCCCATTAATGAAAAGGGCATTGGCCATGCAGAATGCGCAATGGACAATGTCAATGTATATTGTCAATTTGGCATTTCTAGATTCCAATTATCTTTCGTTTTGTTTTAGATATATTCCTACATAGTTTTGGTAAAAGGAAAAGTATTTGTATTTACATTGGATAAGTGGTTCTGTTATATTCGATGGGAGTATCAAGATTAACAAAAAAGGGACAAAAAGAATTACCTAGCAAGCTAGCAGGTTAAACATATTATTTTCATCAGGTCTAGAATTGTCATATTTATCAAGAATCTTATTTCTAAATCAACACATTAAATTAAACAAATTTCCATCTATTAACAAAGTAAATTGACAAAAGTACTATTTTCTTAAAATAAAAAAATAAATCTTACTACATTTCTCAAGAATATTTTTTTGTCACAAAATATACATTACAATTGGTTGTACCCAAAATTTTGAGTACATACAAAAATAGTCTAATCTATGTTGCCCCAATTTTGATGGAAAAAATAATTTTATTTTTTGAGGTTGGTAACAGAGCAATCATGATGCATATAACTTCAGGTTGTTGACTTCGTAATTCGATTTGTACAATAAATAAAAACCCAAAACAGGATTAGTAGAACAAGTAACGAGTAGGTACTTTTTAAGCAGTTATAAATTTGAATTTCAATAGACACACTGTGAAAAAAAAATGTATACATAATAGTATATATACATGATACATACGGACTATGATTCAATGCCTGGCTGAAAAAGTATCTTTATTTTCGCGTCAATATATGAAGTTTTGTAACTGAAGATACTTCTGCAAATTGACATTTAACCATTGTTTGGTTTTTGAGTAAATCACTGGAGCCTATTGACGCTGTCACGCTGAGACAGTTTCGCAGGTAGCTAGATTCTGTGGGTACGGGCATCCGGAGATCAATTTGTATCATATTAAGTAATATGTTTATCGTATATTTTTTTTTAGTTCACCGTTAAATAACTTGTAGTGTGTATTATTTGTTTATTATTGTTGTGTGTTTTATAAGCTTATGGGTGTTCTGAGATTATGAGAGCCTAGAGGTCCAAACCTGTGAGGATTAGAGAATATGCAAACTGTCCCACTTGTGGGTCACACGCTCCACCACCAAAATCTCGGGAATAGCTTTGCTTATGTAATAAAAATGAAAAGCAATAATATGAAACAAAAAAATTAGAAACTCTCAGCTTATAAATACAAGACCGATACAACTATCTCTCTTCAGGAGAGAATACACTTCCTGGTTCTTCCTCTCCTCTTCCCTTCCTCTTATCCAAGCAAATCCAACTCATCAGTAACCAGTCCCTTGTTTTTGATTGAAATGGATGGACAAAGTTGCTGTGCCATGTTTTTAAAGAGATGTAAGCCCTATGCGGCAATGATATCTCTCCAGTTTGGCTATGCCGGCATGAATATAATAACAAAAGTTTCTCTTAATCACGGCATGAGCCATTATGTTCTTGTCGTGTACCGGCATGCATTTGCCGCTCTGTCTATTGCCCCTTTTGCAATAATTCTTGAAAGGTGAGTTTGATTGTATTGAGTGTATTACTTATGTAGCAAATAGAGTAATAACAAACATATCATAATAATGATTGATGTGATCAAATTTACAGGAAAGTACGGCCAAAGATGACATTTTGGGTCTTTGTTCAGATATTCGTGCTTGGTCTTCTCGGGTTTGTTTTTTTATCAATAAAATGACATAACAGTATAATAATTTATAATTTTCTAAAGTATGTGTTGGTTCATTTTTCTGACTTGTCAATCGATTGACATGACAGACCGGTGATTGATCAAAATTTCTATTATGCGGGCCTGAAGTTCACTTCACCAACCTTCTCTTGTGCCATGAGCAACATGCTGCCTGCCATGACATTTGTCCTGGCAGTGATTTTCAGGTTATATCATACTAAAACAATAAAAATAATACAGATCGTACACAATGATTAAGTGATAATCTCATTATATATAATACTAAGTATGAATAAAAATTGAAATATTTGTTTAAGTGATTTTAAGTGATAATCTCATTATATATAATACTAAGTATGAATAAAAAACAGAATGGAGAAGCTACATATGAAGAAGTTACGGTGCCAAGCAAAGGTTGTTGGTACGCTGGTGACAGTTGCTGGTGCCATGCTTATGACCTTATATAAAGGACCAATTGTAGAGATGATATGGACCAAATACATACATGCTCACCAACCAAATAGTAACACGTCACTAGCTCCGACTGACCAGGACTGGTTCAAGGGCTCCATTTGCCTCATCATCGCTACCCTTGCTTGGGCTTCTCTCTTCATCCTCCAAGTAAATTATTCTATTTTTTTTTCTTTAATGATATTCATTCATCAGTTGATGAAACTGAAATATAATAACAATTTATATATATATATAGGCTATAACAATCAAGAGATACGATGCGCCTCTTTCTCTCACTACGTTGATTTGCTTTGTGGGAACCCTTCAAGCAATTGTTGTGTCGTTTGTGATGGACCAAAAATTATCGGTGTGGAGAATTGGTTGGGACATGAATCTACTTGCTGCTGCTTATGCTGTTAGTATCTGTCTCTCTCAATGTATACGTAGATAGAGATATAGTAAATATACAAAGAATTTACCTACTAAAACCTCCTATTATATAATTTTCTTTGTACAGGGTATAGTGACATCTAGCATCGCCTACTATGTGCAAGGACTAGTCATACAAGTCAAGGGACCGGTATTTGCAACAGCCTTCTGTCCTCTGATGATGATTGTAGTTGCCATCATGGGTTCTTTCATTCTTGCCGAAAATATATACCTAGGAGGGTAATGATTTCAATTTTAATGTTAGAATATAAAGTAACTCAATATGCAACTAAAATAAAAGTTTGTCTAAACTTGGTTTGCTTTGAATGCAGTGTTGTTGGTGCAATCTTGATTGTGATAGGCTTGTATGCTGTACTATGGGGTAAATACAAGGAGAACAAAGAGAAGGAGAGAGAAGCTATCAAGCTGCCAGTGGCATTAAAATCGATTGAAGGAAACGGTACAATAATAGAGGTAGTTGAAATTGATGAGGTTGAACTTGAGAAGGTGGCGGCTAATAATAGAATGAGTTCTTCGCTTGATCAGGCAGTAATTGCCGTCTCCTTACATATGCAAGATGATCAAATGAAGGCAAGAGAAACAACTCCAAATAATTAATATGTACATAGATGTATATGCATAATTTAGAAATTATATATGATACTATATGTTCACATGGAAGTGAGGTGAGCATACAGAGAGCAACATCCAAAACAGATCAAGGGAAGAATGAACGTATTTTAGCTGGGAAACGGAATCAGAGGCCTTTTTTCGCCTTTTCTAAAACTTAGCACTTTCTGTTATTTTGTATTAAATTATAATATCCAGCTTTATGATGTGATATGGAACTTTAGAAATTTAAACTATTTCGCTGATATTTATTCTTTTATTTGCATTAGATAGTCCGATCCAAGTGTAGCTTTCTGTAGCTGCCCATTTGTCAGTCCTTAAAGCTCAAAATAGGCAAATAATGAGGGTTATAAAGGAAGAAAAATATAGAGTTGCTCACTCCACTAAATATAGCTTGACGACAGTGGATTTCCATAGTCTGATGGTCTGATAAAACTGCAAATAATGGGTTAATAAACTAGTAGTCCGATAACATAGTTTGAAATTATAGTGTTGAGTAAAATATAAGTTTTATTTTGATGAGGAGGAAATGTGGGGGAAGAATAAATATTTTTAGGTTGCTTTATTCGTCGCAAATATAATCACATTAAATTGACTGGGACATCTATGTTCCTCTATATAAGAATGTCAAAAGTGTGATTCCACGTGAGATCGTGTAACCCAGGCAAAAAGAAAAAGAAAAAACTAGCCATATGTACAAAGTTGTTTATTTGTGCTTGATTATCTACTGTCTAGTAATGCCACAATTAGTAACCTACGTTTTGTATCATATGATCCGATCATATACAATGCATCAACAGCATCTGATTTTATAATAGGTAAGTTCTTTCATCAAACGGGGCACTGAATATGAACTTTGGTTTTAGTCGTACAAATAAAATGCAATACTATGTTACATATTGGCAAATTGATTACTACAAGAATATAAACATTCAATCTTATATTAATAATCAAATTGAAAAAGTAAATAATTATAAATAACTTACAAAAAGCGTGGGTTTCTGCTTCAGTTGTTACTTGTTACAATTTACAAATGTGTTTTACAAAAGATTCAATCCAGCACACAAACTGAGTTTAGCTTTTAAGGCCTCAGCACAAAGCAAGTGAACAAATTGGCATAAAAAAGTTTAGTGGAAAAACAACTAAAGTGCTTACGGGTTCCCACATGCTTCTCTCGGCCGACTATATTCCAGGCATGAAACAAACTGGAATTTAACGATTCCTTTTAGACCACAACTTCCATTTGTGAAGCATCTAAATATGCTTAAATTTGCTAGTGTTTCCAGTTTTAGAGAGCACCGAAACCATTAATGGTTCACATGAACACAACGCTCAATAGGAATTGAATTGTGTAAATATTTACCTACAGTATTACTGAAAAAATTCACCTACAATATTACTATGGGCACGGGTGTCCGACACGACACAACACGGTAGTTTTAAAAAATTATAGACACGATATGGCTATGGACACAGCAAGTAGTATAGTTCAATATAATTTGCTAACTGGTATATAATAGTTGTGTTTACTTTTAGAAGAAGAAACAAGTTGGTCCTAATGAAAATCCTGTAGGCCCTTATCAAATTTCCCTCACGAAAAGACCAAACTTTTTCTTAATGCAACAAATAGTTAGGCCTGTGGCCTATTTTAGAAGCACGTGTCTCATATATAGAGATTTGCGCATGTCTTACAGTTAGAAAGCTTAGTAGCTATCACAAAAGCTGCAGGGCAGGTTTCCTAAAAGGATAAGCAAGAAAGTTATGCGAGCATAACGCCGTGTCCCGCGTGTGTCAAAATATGGGCACTCCGTGTCTGTATATTGACTGTGTGATAGCAAGAGTTGGCTTTGGCCGTGTCAGTTAAAAACGTGTGTCTTCGCGTGTCGCAAAAGTGTCGGCGCTCGACGCGTGTCAAACATACCTTTGATACGGAAGCGTCCGGGCTATGTAGCAATTAAAACTGGTAAAAGGACAAATAACGTAGTATTACTGAGTTTCCAGTAATACATGAAATCGACTAGTGCCTCAAAAGAGATACTGAGATACGAACATCACTTAGCTTTTAACAAATGCTGATGTAATACAGCTATGTATTTGGTTCTTATATAGTTCCTATCAATTTTTACCAAAAAAAAAGTTGTATTACAGTACCAATAAAAATTCTAAAAAATTATTTAAGTTTGTATGTAATATCTTCCAAAAGTTGATAAAAAAAATGTTGCTCCACAAAGCATGAGAAGCAGGAAATAAATAATTTGCCACGAAACTTGAAAAGGTTACAAAATCAATGTACCGAAATTGTGTGAGGCTAATTCAGCCATTAAAAAAGAACTAAATAATTAGAATAAGTAAGAGTAAATTGATATTCGACAACCAAATCTTAGAGTCTTCTGTTGAGTATTTCTATGAGTTGGTTCATTTCAAGGAAAAGGGAAATCTGACTACTCTGGCTCTGTATAATAGTATAGAACCACCTAAGAAATGCACTGCTAAAGATACGTCTGTTGAGGTCTTTTATGGTGAACAAAGCATGAGAAGCAGAAACTACTCGGTGGAGAATCAGTCATATGTATACTTTTAAATTTGTATCAACAAACCCAGGTGTTAGACAGTAAAGCACGCCATTCTTGGTGCTATATTTGAACATGATCAACAACACCAAAAAAAGTTACATGAACTACAGACACAAAATAAGAAAGGGAAATTCACAATCTCTTTGCGTTCTGAAAGTTATCAGCGCAAAGGCTGTGCTGATAAAACAAAGACAACTTCAAATTTCAAGGAGATTCTTTGCTGTAATTATCCTTGGGAAGAGAAACAAAGTTTACGGGTGTGACAATAACAGCTGCTTTCCTACCAAGCTCTCCTCTCCCTTTACGAGAAGAGGCAGCACCATGCCTAGATACGGCGATTTAATGGAATACCTATAACAGCGCTATTGGAGCTTTGCCCTAGAGGCTTCTTCACAGGGACCTGACGCAATGGGCTTGGCTTTGCGCCAAACATTGCCTCCTCCTCAGTCATGAATTGCTCTTGGAGCTTCTATTCCTGTAATGAAATGTGGTAGAATACTTTAAAATTAACAAGAAAATTGTAACAATTTAAAATGGGCTAGATTATAACATTCTCTAAATTATTATTTAAAGATTTAATAGATCAATCATTATTGATTAATCTTGATTTGCCAAATCTTGTACATATACTTGGTTGGCTTGGTGGGAGAGGATCTTCATCAGCATCAGTTATCAATATTACTTAAATTAAGGGCTAATATAAGAACATTTTGTAAACTTTTAACTGCAATCATAGTAATATCTATCAAGGGAATTTTGTACTTTAAAAGAATGTAAAAAACAAAAACAAAAAATTAGGGAGACCCTCTTGATTTTTTCTTCTCTTCATCCTTCCGCTTCCTCAGCCTGATATACTTAAGTGTATCAAGCAATCTCACCTAATAAGCATACCATAGATCATAAGTCAACAAGACTCTGGCAAGTACTTGGCTAAAAATTGGAAGGTTTACAATCTATGCTAGGTACCTTCTCATACATAAATGAGATTTCCTTCTCCTTTTCCCAATCTTTGGTTTTTGACATCAAGTTCTCTTCCAAACCTGCACAAGAAATTATGTCATAAACAAGATACTGCACCAATTTGTGTTTGCAAGTTTTGTAGGTGTAAAATATAAAAAATCCACCTGGTAATTTGTTAACCAGTATCCTAGTCTTCTCAGCATGCTTCATATTCGTGTGAACAACTCAATCTGCACTATAACGACTTTGATCCTGCAAAATTGGATGCACAAAAATCATGCCAAATTTCTCTGTTCCTTGATTTATTTTCATTTGGGGAGTAGCACATGTACTGAACAAAACCAAGAACTGAATGTAACAAAACGTTGATGGCAAAGAGGAAAATGTACCCTTTCATATTTATAAAGCCAGATTTCTTCCTTTGCTGCTAACTTCCATTTCTCTACTTTTTCAAGAATATCCTTTCTACTTATAGCTTGTTCTCTTGCCTTTGCAATTCGATCATCCATTCTAGCCATTAGATCAGATAGATCAACTGTGCCTACATTCATATTTGAAACCACTGAACAAACTAAAGAAAAGTAACTACAAAATTCAGCACATTTTGTAGCAAAATCAGATAATAATTTTTTTAGCGGAGCATGAATATAAACCAGAATCAATGAGATTATAAGTATCTGGCGTCCGGCATCACTTTCAATATCCATATGCACTCCTCGGTAGAATTCTTCAAAGCTCATCCTGTTTCTTCAGAATAAGCTCCTTCATCTTACTTGCCTTCAGAAAATTCAACCGTTCTGCCTCATGCTGAGCCTATTGAAACAAATAGTTCCGGTTGAATAAAATAAAGTACGACCCACTATGTATACAATAATACAATTGCAACAAACAAATGAATTTAGTTCCAAGGTGTCTTTAACCGAAAACAGCATCAGGTGACACTGAGATAGTGGGTGATATGATCAAACTTGTTTTGTTCGTCAGATGGCGAATCCATGCATGATATTCCACGTCTCCATGAGGGTGATTCCAAGACCTTGTAGCAGCATAAATACAATACATATTTCAAGTCTTTCCTATAACTGCAAGCAGAATATTGCACTCTTTTGGCCTCTGGATTCTCCAAATCTTTATCACACATAAGTTTGTGTATCTGAAGATGAGCGCAAGTCCCGAATCATAAGCTTGTATATCATCTCCAACAGATCCAAACATGCTCGCATCTTTTATATGCCATGCCACATCTTCTACAACATCTTTGTGACCCTGCAGCCACACGAATTAATAGTTTTATTTAGCAAAATATAAATGAGCATATTAGACTATAGAGTTCAATAAAGCAACAAGAATACACATCAAACAACTCTCCTTTATATAATTTTGACTTTTAAGCTGCTATATCATGTCCAGCCAAACCATACAAACTGGCACTAATTAAACAAAACTTTCAAAAAATATAATCAAATTTCAATGAATATGGACCAGGATCGAAAAGAGACATCACCTCGAACACGTGGTGTGCATCAAGAACCTTTTCCCCCTTCTGTAGCGCCCATGGGTCGGGTCGGGTTAGAGTAGGGGTGTCAATGGGTCGGATCGGGTTATATTATTTTATTTTATTTTATCCGATCGGAACCCGATCCGATTAAATTCGGGTCAAAAAATTCTGATCCATATTCGATCCGATCGGGTCACTGATCGACCCGACCTGACCCGTGTAAAATAATTAATTATTTTTATATAATTTTAAGCAATTAAATATTAATTAATTTATAATTAATCTTAATTAGTGTATATTTAAGTTTTAATTAGTATTAAATCATAAAATTATTTTAAAAAACATAATTAATCGGGTTGGATCGGGTTGACCCGAACCCGAACCCAACCCGACCCGATTCGGATCAAAAAAATCAAACTCATAACCGACTCATTTATTTTCGGGTCATGTCGGATCGGGTCGGGTTCGAATCGGGTTAACCCGTCGAGTCGGGTCAATAATTGACACCCCTAATTAGAGTGAAACTTTTTAGAGTTATTAATAACCATTACGTCACAGTTTTAGATAATAATTAGAGTTGCTATTGTAACTCATTTTAATTTTAATTTTAGAAATGGGGTCTACTATTTATTAAAAATTAAGATTTTTAATTGTTAAAATAAAAAATTCTTCTCCAGTGCAAAAGTTAACGTTTTTAATAAAATTGTTAATCTGAGTTTCTATTTTAGTAATTATTCTTAAAAATTTCTAAATTATAAACTCTTCAAACTACTCTAATACAAAAGTTCTTTAGAGTTTAATTTAACAACTGACTAATAACTCATTAGAAACTCTAAATACTTGTACGAAATAATAAATAGTGTTTGGAATTGTAGGCGGTGGTGGTCAGGAGAGGTACAAAAGGTGGGAAAAAGAGGAAAGGGTCCGCAACTAGTTAGACCGCGTTTCATTGAGCCTTTTTGGGTGCAGATTTGTTCCGTATCGGGCCAGATTAGGGCGGCCCGCTACTGAAACGCGGTCTAACTAGTTGCGGGTTGTATTCTGAACGAATTAATTAATTAAGTGGACGTCATCGCATTAGAGCCGCTCTCTTCAGTCTAAACTCTAAACCCATCTGCTCCGTGCTAGGATTTTGGAGGGACTCGGAAATAGAGCTCGCATTCTCTGCAAATCTGCGGAGTGCGGAGTTAACAAACTGTGCAGGTGACCGTCCGATCGATTTAATAGAGATAAATCCCCGTACATTATAATAATCTTCCACATCGCGTTATGATTTAATCGTGCTCTCTCTGCAGGATCCGCCCAAAAATCCTCCCGAGACCATATCGGTCCCTCAGAAATAAGGGGGCAAAAATAGGGGCCAGAGGTAGGGTTTAAACTGGCGAGAAAGATGTTGAGAAGAAATAGGAGGATGATGGAGGAGTATCTTTACAGGAAGAACTTGGAAGGGAAGGAGAGAGAGCAGTACGAGAAAAAACGCAAGATTAGGCAGGCTCTTGAGGAGGGAAAATCAATCCCCAACGAGCTTCGCAATGAGGAGGCGGCACTCCATCGTGAGATCGCTTTTGAAGATGAGCACACTGCTAGTCAGTTCTCTCTTCTTAAATTTGTTCATTTTTTATAGTACCGATGTATTTGTTCTATGTGCACCTAGATAATTCAGTTTAATTGAAACCTGACTTTACCATCATTAAATATCGACTTTTTAGGAGTTGATTTCATCCTTTTGGAATTTGAATTGATTGAGATTTGATTGCCCAGAGATAATTCAGTTTTGATGACATATCATCAATACTGTATGTACCACACAGTTATAGCTATATTAAATGGGAGAGATAACTGAGGCTTCAATTGGCAATGTTTTCAAAACTATTGTTTAACTAACTCATCTATGTTTGGTTTGAGGAAAGTCCCAAGAAGCTTGATAGATGATGAGTATGCCAATGTTTCTGTCAGTGACCCCAAGATAATGTTGACAACATCTCGAAACCCCAGTGCTCCCTTAACTCAATTTGTTAAGGTAAATCTAGTTTTTTTTACATATATTCCTGTAACTTTTTGCGAGTTGGTGTGCTTTTACACATATGCTTACCTTGTTTGTAAACAGGAGCTGAAGATAGTTTTCCCCAAATCTATCAGGATGAATCGTGGTAGTCAGGTATGGATATTCTCTAACCTTGGTATCTGGCTTTTTTTATTCTTTACTGTAATTGTGTTTATTTTGTGTGCATGAGTTTGTTTATACCTGGGTTCCTACCTTGGTGGTGGTGGTGGTGGTGGTGCTGTGCCTTTTCTTTTAATATTTTATGGGGATGTAATTATTGGATCAAAGTAATATGTAGTCAGTCCTGTACTGATCTTTTTCATCTGAAATAAGAAGCTTTTATGTTTGTATGTGGATTTTGACCTCTAAGGTTACCTGGTAAATGGTAATACAAAACTGTTCTCTTTCATAGTTGTGTATATGTATTTTAATAAAACTGTTTCTTCGTTTCTAGGTGCTTTCAGAGATAATTGAGTCCTGCCGTGCACAGGAGTATACTGATGTGATATTGGTACATGAGCATCGTGGTGTGCCTGATGGTTTGATAGTTTCTCATTTGCCTTTTGGTCCCACTGCTTATTTTAGTTTGCTCAACGTGGTATGTAGTTGTTTTGTCATAATTTTTTAATAGTGTATTCCTTTGGTGTTATTTAGTTGATCAATAGCTTACCATCTCTATAGGTAACAAGGCATGATATAAAGGACAGAAATGCAGTAGGGACAATGTCAGAGGCTTATCCCCATTTGATATTTAACAACTTCAGCACAAAGGTCTTTTTTTTGTTTTTTTTTCCTTCTTTTAAGATGGTCTTAAATGATTGTTTTAATATAAAAGTTGGGACATTTTCAAATAGTAGTTATCACAATTATTTAACTGTTATGTCAAGAGCAACTACATAATACCTACAAGCATAGGGAATCAGATCAACTTTTTACTGAACCAACAAATGGAGCTTCTTTGCTGACAACCAAATGAGAAATGTATAAAAATCTACAGCTACATGCACCTATGTATGAATCAGCAAGGTGCACTAATATTAGAATCAATCAAGTTGGTCACATGTCCTTGGAGACCCCCAATACAGTTGCAAAATATCTGATAAGAATCCTTAATGTAACAAACAAAAGAACCCTGTATCCAGATGATTGTGAGATATCTGAAATACCGCAAGACCGACTAGTATAATTAACATCTGGCATCATCTATTGTTGATTTATGATTGCATGTCAATGATTTCAATTGCAGAGCACTGTTATCTTTATGGTAGTTCGTAAATTTGTTTTTTATCTTTCTGCGGAGCCTCATTGTAGGTTGGAGAAAGGACATCAAAAGTACTTAAGCATCTATTTCCATTACCGAAGCCTGATTCCAAGCGAATAATCACGTTTGCAAATCAATTAGATTACATCTCCTTCAGGTATGCATTTTGTTTTTTTCATTCTTTGCATAAATATTTCTTGTATTTTGAGAACTTTGTGCAAATTTTAATACTCTAATTTCTAATTGGAAGGCACCATGTATATGAAAAGCACGGAGGTCCAAAATCCACCGACTTAAAGGAGGTTGGTCCTCGCTTTGAGTTGCAGCTTTTTCAGGTATGGACTAAAACCATTTTTCTTGCACTAGGTTTGATTGTTGTACACAGATTATGAATTAACAGCACACTACTGATTATTATTCTCAGATCAAGCTCGGAACGGTAGATCAGAAAGAAGCACAAAGTGAATATGTGAGCCGGCCATACATGAACACAGCCAAGAAAAGAAAAGTGCTTGGTGATTGAGTGTGTTTTGTCATAATTCATTAAGATGTCTTCCTTTTATATATGCAAAATTAGGTTTGCCAGTGGAAGCTCTTACATGTCGATTGCCCAACCTCATGATGTAAAATTTTTGCTCAGTATGGTAATTTATTGTGTTCTTTGAAATGCGTTCTCTTACATGAAGAATTATATTTGCTTATGTGGCTTGAAAAGGCGCCTATATTCTTTTGCAATCCCTGCGGTTATGTATTTCTATCCTATTCTCACGTTTGAGCACCAGACGGTCCTAGCTCATTAATTTAATTCAAGTATCCAGGTTTTTTCATGAACATGTAGTAGATATTATGATGTGGATTTCAAGCAACTCAATAGGCGCAGATTACATACTTTTAAGAGGATCAAAGCACATATACTTTTCAGTAAATATAGAATGAAAATATGGATTTGTTTGAAACAATAATGGAGATGTTATTCCGTTTATATGTTTACTCTGTTCATCCATATTTCACAAACTACAAAAATCAGAAAGCCAATCATATCTGCTAGGGATGCTCGGAATATATTTAATACACACTACATTAAGTTTGCTTCGGCAGCCACGTTGAAAGAGCATATAATATTTTTCCCTTCCAGCCAAGGAGAAGCCATTGATTATCATCTTCAACAAAGAAATCATTGTTAAAAAGCTCTCTGATTCTATCCTTTGTTCTCTTAATTGTTCCAGGATTTAATGGTAGTTGTTCAAACCCTGCTGCCAAATTCCTTCGATGCCATTGTTTGTACCCCTCCGGTCTTTCAATCCTTTTTGAACCTTCGCATGCTATAACATTTATAGCCTCATGGGCCCATAGCACCTTTTCTATGAAATTCCTCTGCTTGTTTTCCCTGGGAACAATACTGTCGAGAAAATCAAACAATGCCGAGTAGTGAAACAATGCCTGTTTAAATCGGGCGACAAAGAGGGGATCACCAAATGACCCATTTATAGTTCCATGCACAAAAACATGTGGCCTTAACTTTCTAATAATATCAAGAACTTTATTTCTCGATTGTTCTGTGTCATCGGTTTTGCTGCCTAAATTCTCAAACCTGTACAGGCTGTTAACCACAAGCACTTCATCTTGCTCGATGCTGAGATCCTCGATGCAAATGGAATCCCATTTAGCACACAAAATACTATTATACTGAAAGGGAATACTGAAGCTCCTGGCATAATCATTCAACCTCCAACCTGTCTCTTCGATTTGTTCAGCAGTGTTGAAGCCCCTTCGGAAAATATCAATAGCTGTGATGCGGAGCTTTGGGGCCCCTCCTTCCATCTGTGATAGAGCTTGCATCAGACATGGCCACTGAAAGCCAAAGTCAATTCCAAAATCAATTACATGTACATTCGGTAACTTGGCAGAGACCTCAATGATTGCTTTGTTGGCGAAATAGAAAGAAGCCCTTATGAAAGGGCTTGCCGACTGAAGTAGAGAATGTGCATTCAAAATGTCTCGGGTAGAACATGCAGGTATTAGATGATTATAGAGATTATTACCAGACCCAGATAAGCGAGCATCGAGCCCACTGACAAAGACGTGGGCCATCCTTTGTGCACCATCACCATCAAGAGAAGAATGCTTTCTTATCTCTTTTACAAGCCCTTTAGCTCTCTGGTACTCATTCGTGGCTATTGCTTGTGAACATTGGATAAGGAGAGCTCTAAGATTGACAGATACCTCATTTATCTCCTCTTCTATTCTTTTACTACGTTGGCACATTACATGATAGTTATCTCCCTGCCAAAGCAATGCTTTGTCGAACATTTCATCTCTGACAATTTTTCTAATATAAAACATAGGTATTTTCTTTCTTCTCTCCTCGAGCAAGGACAATGTACTATTTGCTTGCTTTTTACCTTTCCTATCTTGTAACTTCCTTTCAACTAAACACACATGATTGTTAAGCTGGAAAGGAATGAGATTTGCAGCTTGTGGATCAACCTCCAGTTTACTGTTACTGGTGCTAGGTAGGAACTTCAATCCTTCCTCTATCCCTCTCTTATACTCCAAAGCTGTTATGCTATCAACTTCCACTCTATCATGGATGCAATCAGAATATTCATTCAAGCATATTGCATGAGCTTCTGACTGGTTTGAACGTGGCACACTATGTTGCAGAGATGGATGATCCTCTCCGAGAACATCATAAAAGGATTTCTCAATGGCATGTAGAGCTCCCCCCTCAAAATTTCCGTTTTTGTTCTCTTCTTCGAGAAGTATCTGGTTTATATATCCCAGAATATGAGCCCAATTTTCATGTTTTGGGTGCAAACTTTCCATTTGGGTTGTAAAGAATGCAGTTCGGTCAATTTGTTTGTTACAATATGCCCAGTATTTGAGGAACTAAAATGTTGATCAACCTGAGAAATAGCCAACCTATAAATCCGAATGATTAAATTATTGTGCAAACCAAACACAGAAGCACTAATTATGGACAGAATATAACAAAAAAGGCGATTCTTCAAAGCTACATGTTATCCTTAATTACTTTAATTTAGTATAATCTGTAGAGATGACCAAAGTGAGACCCACCTGAAAAGAAGCCTAATTTGAAATACATATTATAGAGCAAAATCCAGAGGACCTGTAACCTATTCCCACTGAACTGATCTTGAGACCTGACCTACCAAATTTGACATTTTACTCATTGAGCCAGAAATCCTCACCACAAATTTGGAATCAATTTAGCTGTGCCAAATAATACAATACTATCAAGTCTTGATCTTGATTGACCAGATGATCAAAATTGACCACAATCTAAATTGAGAACACAAAGACCGAGATCTCGAGAATTGCCTGGAATAATTGTCTCCGTTGGAGGGCATGGTTGCTAGGGATATAAGTTAGTGGCACACACATAAGGACTAAGTTTTTGTTTTACCTTCAACCTTGTACATAAAACGTTTTTATTTTTTAATAAAATTCAAAAAGTAGGCAAATTCTATTTCATCAAAAAAAAAGAAAAAAAAAGATCTTAGATCTGAAAAGATGCACAGTTCAAATAATATGCTCGCTGAAACTATTCAAACTTTGAGTTGATTGGATCCAACGCAATTACTTAATCAGACAGTGTCAGAAGGTACTGAAACGCTATTTAGCCTGACAAAATCTAGATTTTCCTGTCTCTGTACAGTTTGGACAGGAGTGCAACCAAAACCGTTCCGCTTCACTGGTAAATCAAGGACTGTTTGAAATTCAATAAAGATAACTCTTCAGAGTAGAGATGAGAACCTCCATAAACAGTTTTTACTACTACAACAGGGAAACGATCAAACAAAGCAAATCTTCATGTCATAGTGAGAGAGGGGAAAAGATGCAACCACCATCGATCCTTTCTCAAGGAAAAAAAAAAGCAAAAAAAGGATGAAGAGCAAGCATCGATACCAAGGGGCAAGGAGATTTATGATGCGAATCCTGGGAGGCCCTGTATAATTCTTGAAGAGAGGAAATTTCTATATATAAAGATGTATTACCTAGTAAGATCAGTCAGCAGTGGATTCCAAATCTTGGCGTGCTTCTTTCTGTGTTCAAACTTCAAACCATTGACAAATCAAATATTCCATACTACAACCTAGTCCATCTATGACCAGTGACGGAGTCACATTGGCCAAATTCTTTTAAAAATATCTTTATAATTATATATATCTTTTTAAAAAATAAAAATATATAATTATACTGAAGAAAATTTTTAATTTTTGCTCTCTTAAAAAAATTTAAATTGTATTCCAGATCTACTCTGCCCCCATCTATGACCCGCTTACATCAATTCAACCTTTTACTAAAAGAGTTCTCATAATCCTATGATCATATCTGGTCCTGAAGTCTCCCGATTATTGATTTATGGAATTGCACTTTACAATTCTCATAGAAAAACCATGAAAAAAGGAACCAACTGTTAGATTTGTGTTCTAAAAGTTATCTTTGATGATTACTTTATGTTATATTTATAAATTGAATGTTGTTAACATTTTTGTTCCATGAGTTCAATATTTGTATTTAGACATGTTCAAGAAGATGCACTTGGTCTTGAACAACAGAACTCTAAATAAGATGATTATATAACTCTAAAATGTTTATAGGTCTTGGATATTAGCAGGAACACTAATATGTCATATAAGACTGTCGTGTTGATTAAAGTATGTTGTAGTTCTATAAACGTTGATAAAAGATTATCGTTTAATAACACAAATATATGAAATGTTTCATATATTAAACAGACCTAATAGATAAAATATTATATGGATTGTGTTTGTGTCATTAATATTTTATCGTGTCTTTAATTCTAAGATTGAGACATGTATCTTTTTCACATGAGAAATATATAACGTAATTATTATTAAAAGCTGTTTGCAACAAGTAGTGATAAAGTAATAGTTCTTTATATATAATTTGTGCCGGGAAAACGTATATGTCAATAGTATCATTGTCACTCATTAGTAATGAGAAATGATATTTTATGGGCCCGTTGGTAAAGTAAAATTATAAATGGATCCAATATAACTGAAGTACAGTTATAATTTTATAGTTTACTTAATGGATACCAAGAAACAATTATAATACAAAGATGACATAGTCCTACTTTGTATAATAATTATAATATCATAAGACAAGGAATGAACACAAGTAATGTTAATAATAACATTACTAAAAGGATCAGGTTTTGTATGCGTTTGTCAAATATTTTTGTTATTTGGGTAACTGTAATATATAGCTAGAATACCGCTTACAGTTTATGAAATAAAATATTTTATTTCATTACCAACATAACATAGATCCTCGACATATGTCACACCAACTAAACGGGAAATAAGAATAAATATTTTAATATATTATATATGTACAAGATTTCATATTGAATGAAATATAGATACATAGAGTTGTTAAAATATTATGTCACATAACATGACTTCCTAGTGGGAAAAATAAATTTATTAACATGTGCATATTATGAGTATAATATAAATTTCATGTATTATAATAATATAAAAATATTATTATGAGATATAAATTTATTTAAAACCCAAAGCCCAATATAATTTATTAAACAAATAAAGAGATAGAGAAGATATCATAATTATGGCTACAAATTCGGGTCAAATTTTAAGGCTATTTTGAATTGAAATTTGAAAGGGCAAACGGTAACCAATCTGGACAAATGACCTATGAAAATCGTAGCCCTTGGAGTGTAGAAACCAACAGTGAAGATTTGAGGTCGTTTGGAGTTCTCTAGAGGAAGTTATGGCAGTTTTAGTTCTGAAAGGTCAGCAGTTAATGTGTCATTTCGTATTCAGTTCAAGCCTTAATTGTTGTATGAATTTGATGAGTTTTTGAACTGATATTTGGAGTTTATAAATATCATATCTGGGTATATATTATGTGGTTATAATTTTTAACTCAGTTTTTCTCTCTTCCTCTAAATATTTGCTAAATAATTGACGATTAAGCAATTGATCAAGTAACGGGTGATAAAGCTAGGAGCGGACGAAGAGGACGCTAGCACGGACTCGATGTCGTTTTCTTATTTCGGATTTAAGGTGAACTGAAGAGGAATAGAGCTACGTTAAAGACCATAGGTATGGTATCACAATCTCTCTTATAAGTATATGTGTGATTGTGATTTGTGATGCAAACAAATAAGAAAATGTTAGTAATAATAAACCGATACCAAATATTTATTAGACCAAAAATTTTAATTTTTATCCAATTCACATCATCAAATCCACGAACTTGGTCCAATCACTTCAGCGCATCACCTCTGGTTCGTTAGGCCTAAATTTCTCTTACCGCAAGCATTTATTTAGGAGGATAAAAATAAAATTACCATATTATGAGATTTTATAATTCAGAGATGAAACATTTGTCCATAATGAAATCTCAAAAAAAAACTCTGCTGAAACACTACACAAAATCATATATTATTTAATCTAATATGTTTATTTATTACTAGTCAATTTTTAATTATTTTCAGTATCGGTAGGGGTGTACATCAAACTCATAAACTCGTCTAATCCGTTTAACCCATCCGATCTGATCTGTTTTTTTGTCGGGTTGAGAAGTTAGCGGATTGGGTATGAGTTGTGATTTTAACTAGTCTAGTTTATTGGGTTGGATTATGGATTTGCTTTTAGAAACTTATCTATTCCGAACCCGACTGTATAATCATATATAATATATATTTTTTAAATATTGTATATATAATTTATTAGTGATCAGTAAAATAATTATTTAACAGTTAAAATTTACATTGTATTTTAATTATTATCATATAATTTTTATTTTTTAGATGTTTCTTTATAATATTAATTATTTTTATACTTCTTTTTTATAAAACATGATAAATATTTAATTTTTTTAATTTATTATTTATAATTAATGTGAAATAATCATTATTTTTTCATATATTTTTAGTTTTTTCATCTTTGAGTTGTGATATCATTAATAATATATATTATCTAATATTAATAAAAATATATATATAATATATTATTTAATTAAAATATCAACCCATTTAACCCGTATAACCCGCAAAAACCCGTATGTAAAAAAATATATGGGTTGAGTTGGGATACAGTCGGGTTAGCTAAAAAAGTTTTTTTAACCCGGTATAACCGGATTAGATTTAAATTTTCATAAAAAATCATTACCTGTTGTACACCCCTATGTTCATTAGGGTTAGCACAGTCCTGAATTTTTATTGGGAAAGAGGTCAAATATTTTATTTATCTGGCATAGGTATTAAAAATATTGGTATTGTACATATTATTAGCTGAAATTCGACAATGTTAGTAATTAAAATTGTGTTACTAATATTTGCTTTGCTTGGACATTTTTTTTTATTTGATATTACTTTGCCTGTTATGTTTTCTCATATGATAATGTTTTGCTTGGAGAACCTTTTAATATATAGTCAATATTAAAATTGCGATAATCAAAACAGATGATTAATACAAACACCGATACAGTATGCATCACTACCATCTCAGGAGACCTTATACTATCCACATTTTTATATCTTGGGGATTTACGCATGCAATGAATCAGCAAAGGAATGATTAAACATAGACACGAAGCAAATTAACATCAGATCAACATAAAACCAGTTCATAAAATTAAATAGTTTTGAATGAATTTAGTAACAAAAATCAAAATTTTTGACCTCCTACCCCAATCATCCAAAGATTGCATCAATCCTCTTCCAGCATCTTCTATCCTTCAATCTTAGCACTGTCTTTGTGCACAACTCCCGCCACGAAGCGTGGAACGACAACCCTGATGTTACTAATTTCTGAACACTAATATAATTAATATCTCTACTATGCTTTCTCATCTTTTATCCGCCAGTTCATAAAATTAAATAGTATCTCATATTTCCTTCAACCCTCCTCCTTTCTCCTTTTGAACTTTCTCGTATAAAAATTGTTTTGCGCAATATTATAATCATAACGATTTTTTAGATCTGTTAGAGAATAGTTACACAAATTTAAAAAAAAAATCTTCCTATTGGAAAATATTTCTTTTCTTATCTTGACTCCGTTTTTACCTTTTGTTTAGAAAAAATATTATTAAGTCAATCAAATTTTGTCAATATTAATACATAAACTTTTTCAGTTTTATGAGATATATATTAGTACATAAATTAAAATTTCTGGTCTATTTCTTTTTTTACTGCTTGTACAGTCATGTGATGTTAGAGGAGTAGCCGCCAAAAAAATCCACTTTGAGTTTATTTTTGTGAAACAAAAGAAAAGAGTTATCTTTGTTCTTTGTTTTAGGTGATCTCACAACGCAAGGACAAGGCCCAGATTCCAGATTTCCTCGTATTAATTGAACAGGCCTACATGTACTCGCAAATTGCTTAATCTGTGAACGCTCATTTTATCCTAACTTTTGAAAAATAAAAGTCAAATAGAAAGCCCGAAGGTTCAGATCTGTTGTGAAATCTGATCACTGTTTTGACTTCTAACAAGTAACAACAGTACTGAAATCAATTTAGTGGATATATGTGATTATGATTCAATAAAAAGTAGTACTGAAATCAACTTAGTGGATATATGTGATTGTGATTCAATAAAATGTTTAATGGATATATGACGAATCGGTAATCCTTTCCGTGTGGTAACCAACAGTTTTTAATAATAATACTTATTATTAAATTGATATTATTAAAAATAAGAGTGAGAAACGCGAAATTTTAAATATACGAATGGCAACGCGCCACTGCCAGTGGCGCGTTTGATTGCTATAAATACCACACCCCGCTCACTCAGTTCTCACAAACACAAATACATCAAACATCCAACTTCTTTAAAATGCTACCAGATTTAAATTATTATCTCGCTGACGAAGAAAATTATACTGCAGAACAACCGAGCGGTAGTAATTTTTTGACGAAAATATTTCCAAACCACAATCAAATCAATTCCTATCAAACCTACGATCAAACCAAATCCTATCAAACCTACGATCAAACCAATTCCTATCAAACTTATGATCAAACCAATTCCTATCAAACCTACGATCAAACTAATTCCTATCAAACCTACGATCGAACTAATTCCTATCAAACATACGATCAAACTAATTCTTATCCAACCTACGATCGAACCAATTTATATCTGTATAAAGCTATTTACAGTAACAATATAATTTATCAACAACCGAACCCAGCGGTGCCACAATATAATTTTTTTGGCGGTAGTAGTAGTACTACGTCTGGCTGTAATTTAGGTGATAATATTGGTAGGACCGAAGAACAAAATAATATTGATGACTGAAGTAGTGTTGATCCAACGATAATGGAATTAAGTGATGATCACGATGATCAGGATGAGCAAGATGATGGTGGTCCGTATTATTCAAATGAAGAAGAAACAAGAGAGGATTACACTGAGCAGTCGGATATTTCGATCGATGAATCTGAAGATGAGGAAATTTAGAGATGCGATACCACATTGTTAGTTACCGGACGAACTGAGAGACACCATCCCGTAGAAGCGTTAAATAATTTTGAGATTTTTGACCATTTAGGCGCGAATGAATCTCTCTTAGGACTCAATGATGAGTTAGCTGAAAATAAAATATTTACTTCTAAATCAGTTTTTAATTGGGTAATTTGTGATTGGAGTGTTAGAAAAACGTTCAATGTTGTGTACAAGAAAGTTATAAAACACGACTTATTATGAAATGCAAAGAAGGAAGTTGTCCTTAGAGATTATATGCTAGACCTGAAGAGGGCTCGACCACATGGAGGATCATCACAAATAAAACCCCCCACAACTGTAGAAGACTACTAGGAGACCGCAAACACTTACAATTCACATCTAATTTGATTGCGGAATGTGTTCGACAACATTTAAAGAAGGATCTCTCTCTAACAGTTCAACAAATCAGTATGATTATTGAAACAAAATATCCCAGTGTGGCACCAACATACGGTAAACTTTGGCGTGGTCGAGAAAAAGCAATTGAACAATTATTTGGCACTTGAAAATGATCATATACATTGCTTCCACAAATATTGAGGGCGATTACTCGGACTATTTCAGGTATAAAATTTAAAATATCGACGTGTGATATTTCGGATAATAATGTAAAAATGTTTAAATCCATAGTTTGGGCTTATGGACCGTGTATTACAGCGTTTAAACATTTAAGATATCGACGTGTGATACTTCGGATAATAATATAAAAATATTTAAATTCATAGTTTGGACTTATGGTCCGTTATAACCATTGACTCTGGATTCTTATCGGGCCGTTATAAGGGTAAATTATTGATGGCGTGTGACGGATTGAGATATCTATTATTATCAAGCGTCCATTTTCTATTATCAGTTTAAATTATGATTAGTGATTATGCGGATAATTTCATTGATTGATTGATTTAAATTTATAATTAAATTTTTACCTGTCAAAAGACGCACAACTATCGCGGTCCAGTGTACCCCAGTCATTGAAAATGAATGCCTCTGAGGCGGGTAATGGACGAGCGGGGGACAAACGCGTCCAGTTCCACAACAATAATAAAAGTCACGGACCACCAATGCTCATCGTCAATTTTGGCATGCCACATCAAGACGCCGATATAAATAACTAAGTACCGCAACGTCCCAATTTCTTTTTCTACCGAATTATAAATCTTCCTGTAAATTAAATGTTAGTACTAAAATTATATAATTATGAAAGATAAATTATTTTAAAACTCATACCGTCAAAATCGGCAGAAGAAACGCCATTACAGAGTCTCCACTTTTGTCGGGGAACATGATACACCCCGCCAACTCCAAAGCAAAGTCGATCGCATATCAATTAAGACCCTGATGATCGTCAGCCTCTGGAGCGTGATCAAAGTGGGACCGTAACTCTCGAAGGGAAATAGAACGTCTGCCAAATTTTATATTTAGCTTAATCACAATTTGTGAACAAAAAAATACTGAAGTTCATGTATAGTCTAATCAATTATCTCTCATCCTTGCAGAATGCCGATATATCATCCTGCCCAAATAACTGACGGATGTATGCCGAAAAATCTCCGTCAGTATATCCAGTCACTGGCTCACCAATGGTGGATAAACCCCACAGACATGCGACGTCCTAAAAAGAATTGTATTACTATATCATCTTTTTAATATTATAATTAAATTAATAATATTTTACTATTTACCTCTAGAGTCACGGTCATCTCGCCAAAATTTAAGTGAAACGTGTGAGTTACCTCCAAAACTCTATTAATGCGCTCAATAAACCTGTATCAATCTTTAAGTTACGGGCCTCCGCTTCTTGAACATAAATCTCACGCAGCCTGGCGAGATGAAGAAATCCCATAACTCGCAACCTACTCTGAATGTGCGAGATGTATGGTATCGGCGGACGGTGAGTGCGGAAACGAATGACATTATTATCTCTTTGTAATTTTCATTTCATAATTAGCTTCTCATATATATGTATTTTATTATTATTTTTTAAGTGTGTCCAATGTTTGTCCTCAGGGAGATAAATTATGACATTTACATTTCGTTGCTCGCCTGCCATTATCTAGTAGAAAAATCATTTCATAATTAATTTATAATTAATTTGTAATTATTTTATAATTATTTTATAATTATTTTTTAAATATTTTATAATTATTTCATATTTAATTTAAAATTAATTTATAGTTAATTTATACTTCATTTTTAATTTATCTATTCTATAATTAAATAATAAATAAAATCTACAATTAAAAACTAATTTATAATTAATATTCTAATTAAATATATATAATTCTACAATTATTCTATAATTAAATTCTAATAATATACCGCACTCGTACGTTCCTTTTTTTCTTCTCTTCTCTTCCTCTCTCTTCCCTTTCTCTCTCTTCCTCTCTCTTCTCTTTCTCTCTCTCTTCTCTTTTTTCCCCTCTCTTCTCTTTCTTTCTTCTTCTTTCTCTTTTTTTCCTCTCTTCCACAACGCGCAGCTAACACATCTGCGTGTTTTGTTTATATAAGAGGAAATGCGCCACTGTCAGTGGCGCGTTTGTCTATTTTAATGAAACACGTCACTGACAGTGGTGCGCTGCTATTCGTATATTTGAAATTTTATGGTTATCACTCTTATTTTTAATAATATTAATTTAATAATAATAATTATTATTAAAAACTGGGTAACCAAAGATATACCAGTCTGTGCAAATTTGTGTCTGTCACCTGTCTTGGATCATTCTGAGTTAGATCCGGATCCGTCCCATTTTCATATGTTATCCGCTCTCAAAATTTTTAATTTCTATTATTTTTTTTTTGAAATTTTCTGGAATTTTCAAGAATTCTTGAAGCTTTTGAAAAAAAAAAAAGATTCATCATCACCCATTATGACTTATCCAATACAGATCAGATTAAAATTTTCTAATTTTAAACTGCTCAAATCAATTAGGCCCCATCCGTCGTCATCTATCACCTATGGCCGTGTTCGTTCATCCGTAGTCTCGAGGTTTCATCCGATCGAACCGTCCAATCCCGTTTTGGATACTCTAATGGTAACCGGTAAATCATGATTTCTGAAATATACCTCTCAACTCTCGACTTTCAAGCCTCTGCCAGCTGACACATTGAAGTAACAGCTGTAAAAGCATCTTCTCTCTACTTCCAGCGGTCCAGCCCATCTACCAACTAAATTCGGCCTTTCTTCCCTTTTTCTCCCTTCGTTTAGCGCAGTTCCAATTTTATTCATCGGGGTAGTATTGTAATGTTGCTAGCCTTCATCATTGCAAGTAACTACCAAGCCGACAATCTTTTAAATAATTTTAAAGGCCAGATTTGCCTGAGGTGGTTTAAAGTTTGAGCTTCTATGTAAAACTTCTTAGTGCATTTTCTGATATAACCTTGTAATCTAGAATGCTGACCAATGGCTTCTGTTATAAAAGGGTGTAGCTTGTAATAAATTATTAATTTGAGGACATTTGTAAACTATTAACATCAATGATCTTGATCTCTCATATGTGTGTTTCTCCTACATTAGAAGACGGGATCCAAGCGAAATCCTAAACCAAGAGAAACGAAACAAAAGAACAAAAACAAATAGCAAAAAAATATAGTTTCAACTTTCAAACCAACGCTAAATAAACAACCCAAAATAATCAAATTCGAACCCCTTCCTCATTGTTCAGACATTATTGCATTTGTGCCCTTCTGAGTACAGATCAAACTACCAGAATGGCCAGTGGCTTACTTGAGATCCAACCCTCCGAGCTCGAATTTCAATGTAAGTCAAAATCTCTGCATTCTGTTTGAGTTTTATTTTCGTTTCTTCGTTTTGTTTCGTTTGTTCATTACGGGAATTACTTTGCTTGAGAAATGTGGTAAGTTTAGATAGGGACCTGCTCTCCATTTGAGCATTTTTTGTGTTCTGTAATTGGTTTTGCTGATCCAACTCACATTCTGTACTTCTTTTGTAATGGATCTAAATAATAAGGATCTAAGAAATGGCGGTTCTTAGAAGAGGAACTATTGCCATTTCCCCCTTTTAGATTTCAACTTGATTTATCTGTAGTTTACTGAATTATCGATATTTGTGTTAACCAACGGTTGCGCTTATCCAAAGTAGGAGATAAATCCGTACTAGTTTTTTATCCCCCCCCCCCCCCTTTTATCTTGATCCAGATAGATCTGTTGATCAGGAAAAATGAACTGAGGGCTTGCTGTCTATCTGGTTGTCATATGTTTATTTTTACACTTGAATTCTTTCTGTGCTTCCCTGTTTTTTCAAATTATCATTTGATATTATCATAAAAACAAATCTCAATTCAGTTGTACTCCATTTCAATCTTTTAACTTATCCAAATTTATCTGTAAATTACATTAAAATGCACCCAATTTATCATTTTTTTTTCTTCATGTAGTCGAAATAAGGAAGCAGAGCACATGTTCTATGCAACTCACCAACAAGAGCGATCGATTTGTCGCATTTAAGGTTTGTAAGTGTATTTTTTTTTCTTTTCTTAATTTATTTCCTATTTCAAGAGATTCTTTTAGTTAAGAAGTCATTTCCTTTTCATCGACTACCAATTAGTTACTTATATTACTGATTTATTTGCAGGTGAAAACAACAAATCCTAAGCAATACTGTGTGAGGCCAAATATCGGGGTTGTGCAACCCAGATCTATCTGTGATGTAACAGGTATAGTCCTGTAATTTCTGTTACCATAAGCAATGCAGATATCACCAATAAAAAACTTTTTTCATATTCTGTGGTCAGACTTGGCAATATATTACCAACAATGAAATGGACAGTTGTGATGCATCATAGCAGCCCAAAATGAAAGTTAACTCGCAGGGCTAAAGATCAAATTTAAGTTCATCTTTTTCACTTTTTGCAGTCTTCTGTGTAGTGTTGTTCAGATATGATTTCACCACACAAGGAGTAGAAAAGATGGGGAAATTGTCTAGTCAATTTTGACAGTTTAAAGATCATATGTTGGACAATTCAATTTTAACCTTACTCTACAATCTGATTTTACCCTTCTAATTTTTATCCTCTGAATACATTGCATTTCAGCTCCTTCTAAGTGGTTTTCTTCCTTATAATGCATAAATTATCTTGAACAGTTACTATGCAAGCACAGAAAGAGGCCCCACCTGACATGCATTGCAAAGACAAGTTTCTCATACAGAGTGTTGTTGCAAAAGATGGTTCAACAGCAAAGGACATAACTGCAGAACTGGTATTTAGCTTTTCCAAAACTCACAACCGAATTGGCAAATATTGAACTGTGCTGAAAACAAAGGAAAATTGAAAGAAGAGCTTGAAGTGAATCAGAACTGTTATTATGATAATGCATGGTATGATCTGGTCTGTAACATATGCCATGGAACTATTACTATGGACTGGTGCTCTTCATGACTTGGATGGAATAAGGACAGTTAAAGCTGACTGCAATTTAAAACAATTCACAGTTTAGCAAAGAACCAGAAAAGGTAATAGAAGAGTGCAAATTGAGGGTTGTGTACATACCAACGAACCATCCATCGCCTGTACCAGAGGAGCCGGAAGAAGGCACATCCCCTCGTTCCTCCAATGTTGAAAATGGGAATCGTAGTTCAGTCATGTTTGATTCTGTAAGTATGCACTTTTCAATTTTACCCGTACATGCAATCAATCTATCCTACAACCATCTTGAACTGCAGAAGCCCCTCCTGATGCAAAGTAATATCAACATGAACTTGTTTTGTCTTAATTCGCTGTGTTCCAATATCTGTTTGGTTAATGATATTCAGGTATCCAAATCATTTGATGAAAGGTCAAAGGAAGATCCCAAGGTATATCTTGTCGAGTTTATACATTTATCATTTAAAGTACTATTTGTTTTTCATAAAAGTGAAAATCTTTTTATTTGCAATTGCTATCCAAACAGGTACAAATTATCAAACTAACAGAGGAAAAAACTTGCGCCCTTCAGAAAAATGAGAAGCTTCGGCAAGAGCTGGTACATATTTTATAGTGAAATTAACTGGTACTTTAACTTACAGCTGCTTATGTCAATTAATAATTTATTGTAACAACAAAAATCAGGAGCTTTTGAGAACAATGAGAAACAAAAGGAGCAGTGGTTTCTCTCTCAAGTTTATTCTTATTGTGGGTCTCCTTGGTGCCTTAGTTGGATACGTCATGAAGAGAACATAGAGGAAGCCAGAAAACTTTGATTTATCGTAGTACTGTAGTCCATTATATAAGTCATATTAATATTTTTTCCCATTATATGAAGTGTTTGTTTGTCCTTCATGTGTAATTTTTTTATTGAATGATTTCAGATTTCCTATTGTACGAGGTTCAGAAGGATTTTTTTCTCAAAAAAGTATGTTAGGTTAATTCTGCTTGGTAAAATTTTGTTTAAACATGAATCTATGAAGCTTTCATGAATCATCTCCTCTTTTCAACCTCTGCTTTGTGTTTGCAGCTACTTTCAATCATGAGGTACAATTCTTCAAGCTACATGCCATCGCCATAACTGGGAAAATTTGCATTTTTACGAAATGATACATTGTAGGATTTTGTAATTGTAGGATCATTTAGTGAACTAAACATGATAAGCCATTGGAGTAACTCACAGTACCAAACATCTGTATAACAATTCAACAATCTTATGATTGCACCTGCCCCTCACAACAATAAGCAAAAAGATACATAGAGACAGATATTGAGTTTTGCACTAGATTCATGCTAAACATGCCTCAGCCTCCACCAGTTCCACTCCAGCCATGCTTCCATCCTCTGGCATTGTACTATCCTTATAAACATACCATCTTGCTGCAACCAGATACACAAAAAAGTTCACCAGGCATATTGCTGCCAGTAACCAGTAGAAATTGTATAGTTTTCCTTGGTTTAAGTTATCAGCAAGCCAGGCTTTATGCCCAGTTTGTCCTGTCAACTTATGAACGATTGTAACCAGAATCGAGCTAACGAAGAACCCTAAAGAAAGTGTGCTGAGAAACAGCCCAGTGCTCATGGTTTTCATGCCCTTGGGACACTCTCTCAGAAAGAAATCAAGCTGGCCCATGTAGGTAAATGCCTCGCCGGATCCTACAAAGAAGAATTGCGGCACCAACCAAAACACACTAATGGGAACAACTGCTCCCTTTTGCAGATAAGCTGGATTTGATCTGGCAACCTTTAGTCGCTTGATCTCAGTCAGAGCAGCAGCAACCATGGCAAGAGTGGCAATCACAAGGCCTACCCCTATCCGTTGAAGTGGGGTTAGGCCATGCGGGTTTCCAGTGAAGCGTCGGGATACTGGGATGACAATTCGATCATAAATTGGAACACTAAGGAGGATAGAACTGACGAAAAAGACAGTGAGAGAACCTGAAGGGATTTGAAAGGATTTTCCGATGTGTCGGTTCATGGTGGTTGCCTGAGCCACTGAGAAGGTGGTCATTTGCGCATAGACAGTCCAGAACATGATGGTTGTGGCCCAAATTGGGATCATTCGGGTCACCATCTTTACTTCTCCTACATCTGTTAAAGTAGATAAATACCATTTGCTCTGCGTGCTTAATGAATCTTTGTTGATTGCGGCATGTTCAAGGAAACTGGAAAAGACGGCCACAAGAAAATGCATTAACTACCAGATGCCAGATTTAGCTCACATTTTTCCATTATAAAATAGTTAGTATAAGCATTTGATTGCCAACTAAAGACTGTATGAGCTCTCGAAATATTGTCATTGGTGAAGAAACCTCCTTAAACCTTGTTGAAGTAGTTCAACTTGATTGAACCAAATTAATCTGATAAATCAGTGACTTGAGCACCAAAAATTAAGAGATTTTTTTTTATCCTGGAAGTCTATCCCATAAATTTATCCTCCAACTCTTTCCTTTAGGAACTTTTATTTTTATATATTATCTATTTTGACATTCTATTATCAGGAATGAATATCCAACGTTTAGGTATGAATCCTTGTGTGTCATTTCACATTTTAGTTTTGGGGCTCAACGCTATGGTCGGTGGCAAATTGTACAGTCCGTGGTAGTGTTATAATCCATTTTGCATAAATTAAGTTATTTGCATTTGTGATTTCTTAAAATTTATGGATTACATGTGTAATCGTTGATCTAATACAAATGGTTATGAACCTCATTTCACTAAGAAGAAATACAGGTTCAAACCCACAAAAAAAAAATATATTGGGACTAATGTAATGTGAGCCTTTATTTAAAAAATAAAATCTTATAAATTACTCAAGGGATAAAAAAGGATTTTCATGTGACGAACGGGTAAACTAAAGTAAGAAATTAAAATTATTAAACTTACTGGTATCTTTATAATTTTTCCTATTCCTTTGTAAATTCACCCCGAAATTTTTTCATCAAAGTTGAATTAAAAAAACATTAATCTTGATTTGTTTATAGTGTGAGCTTGTTATCTTGTGTGTGTGACACACACACACACACACAGAGCGAGAGAGAGAGGATACCGGAACTGCTTTGTATGAGGAAGCTTCTCCTTAAGCTTGCTTCTCACTGACGGATCCTTTTCCCCTCCAATTACTTTGTTCTCATCTCCATCAGCATCGTATAATAAGGCCGGGTCTGCCGGCAGCTCAAGCTTTCTTTTCCTCCATGCAGCCACAACAACAGAAGCAATCTGTGTCAGTGGACTCCCTATAAGTTTCTTGAATCGGTACTTCTTTGTCCCTGAAAGAAACACAATCAGCCCTAAAAAAATCACACAGGTGCAGAGTCCATACCCCCACTTTCTGCCCAAGTTATCTTCCATGTAAACCAAAACCGTCACAGCTAGCAAGGAGCCAAGGCTAATAAAAAAGAAGAACCAGTTGAAGAACCGCATCATCTGAACCTTTTCAGCTTGGTCTTTCTCATCGAACTGGTCTGACCCAAAACCTGACACACTTGACTTGAGTCCACCAGTGCCGAGTGCGGTGAGGTAAAGTGCAAGGTATAACACACCTAATTGTAAGCCCGAAGCCCTAGTACAGGTAGAGGATTGAGTGGTGGGGTCCATAGTGCATGCAGGCGGACGCAGCCCATGTACAGCTGTTGATATTGTTAAGACTGTCACTCCCTTTCAAATGAAAACAAAAAAACAGAGAGTCAGAGTGAGAAAAAAAGAAGGGTAGAAGGATGCTAACATAAGTAAAGCAAAAAATAATAAAGGCAATGGATATTTAGTAGTTAAAGCAAAAAAGAAGGGTAGAAGGATGCCAATACAACTGTTGAAAGGAAATGGATATTTAGTAGTTAAAGCAAAAAATAATAAAGGCTTTGATCTTTTGTTCTTATAATTATAACCTTTTATTTATTTTGTAAATTGTAACTACTAGTGCATTAACTAATAAAACATCACTTGAATATCTGTTTTATTCAACCCCCAACTTTATCTCAAAAATGAAAAAAAAAGAATATATGTTTTCATATGTAAATTGGCATCCTATAGTTCTTGTTTTTTTTTTTTCAAAATCAATCTCTCAAAACTTAATAATTTGGGTATATAAACGATGATTTTAACATTTTTTTTTTGCAAATATGGAGAAGAATTGATCATACTAAAGCTTGGACAGCCGTAAAGATAGCGATTGTGAGGTAGCGTCCTAGAAAGGTATCAGCAACATAACCACCAAAGAGACACAACATGAACGATGTACCCATGAAGTTAGTTACTGTGTTGGCAGCCTCAGCACTGCCGAGGTGCATGGTGCCAATTAAATAGGTGACAAGATTTACCCCTATGCCTAGTGTTGTCAGTCTCTCGTTGAACTCAACACCTATCAATGAATATAAACTTTGCTTAATTAGTATGAAAACTAATTTAAGTACAGGTTCCCATTATTATTTTTATACATATTCATATCTATATATCTCCAAGAAAGATATATGCACATGTATTCATATCAAAGCTGCAATGTAAGAGGATCAAAGATCACTAGAGCTACTTTATATCAAAACTTTTTCCCACCAATTTTTCAGAGTTTCACTATAGCTAAGAGATTCAATGTCGGCTTTTGGTTCTCCCATTCATAGAGAGAACTATACAGCTCCTATAGGCTCTGATGCAATATGTACATAATACTTAAATTGATAATTAATTCATGGAACAACATGCAAGATATCAATTCCCATCTTATAACAATCTTCAATAGCACTTCTTCAATTATTAACTGCAGTAAGTAGAGTAGAAAAAAATGATATTTTTTACCTAATATCATGGCTGCACTAGACCAGCCGCCTGAGCTCGCTTGGATGGCAGGATGACCCTTGTAATCCCATGCATCTGGTAGCACATCAGGTGCCACATCCTTCTCAGCATCCATGTTCTATCCTACAACTTAAGTGTATTAGCAGTGACGACGAGAGCCAAGATGGCTACTGTTTATATAATGCAAAGGCAAGGGCAAATTGGTCAGAATTTGCAATTTCATAGATTTTTGAAAAGCATATGTATTCAGGCACTTTTACATGATTTTTTGGCTAATGGATAAGTAAATGTCACGTATGCACGTGTACATGTTTTTTTCCTCAGTGGAGCCTATGTATTTACGTTTCCATGTGTCAATGTGGATTTTTTTTATTTCAGAATCCTTGATCAGTTTATTGGTTTTCAGTAAATAATGTTTGCCCTTTGATGAAATTCCAACTGAAAGATAGCAGATTAATTATTTTTTAATAATTTGAGGAAGATGCGATGACATTTGGGTCATGCCATGGAGATGCCCTCTGTACAGTATTGAAGAAATATTTTGTATTTCGAAGAGTTACCTGCTTTGGTTTCTCTTCAGAAAAGTCAACAAATTCTTTAGCAACATGTACTTCGTGAGGTCGAAGTCGTGGACCAAAACAAACAATCCTTTTTGACTAATAAATTGAATTGGATGAGAAAGCAACCCTTACTATCTGGAAATCAATTTCTTAACTCTGATAAAGACGTGATCATTCATCACTTCTGCTCCTGCTTAGTATAAATCTATAGAACAACTTGTTAGAGTTATAGGTTGAGATTAGTAGAATTGTATAGAAGATATTGTGTGAGGTGTAGTATAGGAGATGTTTAGTATTTAGAATTAGTTAGTTAGATAATTAGTCTATAAATAAAGTCTTAGTCATTGTAATAAATTCATTCCAAAATAATCAAAGATTTCTCTCATTCTATCACAACTTGAACGTAAAATTGTTTAACTGAGAAAAACTTCAAGTGTTTATCCACGTCGGAAAGAAACAGTAATACTGCACCTGTTATCAGTATGCCCAGAGTGTGCCATTGTCAACTTTTTGTCAACTTTTGTTGGAATCCTCTTAAAAGCTTTGCTTTTTTAGTTAGTCAGCGTTACAACTTTCATTAATTTGCCTTATATTGATATCTTTTGTTTTCAAAACTAAAATTCATGCAACTCTTATCTGGCTTGAGGGTTAGTGCCGTCTTTTATCGGGTATGGATAGGATTTGATCTGACTATGTTCAACTAGAAGGTTGCCTCATTTCTGGGATACTGTGGAAATAACAAGCTACAACTTAGTGCTTTTCTTCCTCTTTTTCTTCTCTCTTCAGATGAAATTCTGGCCACAATTTTTGTAAAGAAGAAAAAGATTCTAGTTATGACACAGGTTGCCTCCTCATGAGGTTGAAGCAATAACTGTGGAAAATCTGAGGTGTGGAAATTCTAGTATCGCATACCCTTGGTAAGAAGGAAGCATGAAGTCTTTATTTAGTTTATTTACCCTTATATAACAATAATTAGTTCATGGATATGTAGGCCCTGGTAATCTGTTTGTTTTCAAGTTAATATTCTCTGGTTCGTTATGGTCCATCTCACAAAAAGCGGCCCATTTTGTATTCAATCAGGAAAAAGGGAACCAATGAAAATTGAGGCCCAAGACTGTTGTAATATTGAGACTGACCTAAATTTCAATCAGGCCGAAACTAGTTTAATGAGACGCTCACGGAAAAAAAATTCCAACTACATTTGCTTGAAATATGTCCTTGTAATTCAAATAGCATATGTCGGAAAATTCGGAACATATATTACATAGGAAAATACACAATGAAACTTTATTTTATTAACAATATAACTATGCATAGTATAATAGCCTCCTTCAACAAGAAATCACATAAAACTCTAAATATTTGCAGTGCTTTTTTCTCCATCAAGTTTGGGTTGTTCTTCCTTTTTCCTCAGCTTGCAGGGTGGGGGCGCATGGTGATCACCTGTGGCCACATCAGCATCATAGTTAGCCATCGTCCAGCGACGGTGGCAATGGTGGCGGTTGTGTGCAATGGCAGAGCCGAACCCAGCTCCTAGAAGGAACGCCAAACCATAATTGAAGAAGGTCATTTCTAGCGGTTTCTAGTAAATTGGGTTCTGAAATGGCTTTTTGAGCTTTGATGGGGAGGAGCATAGATTTCAAGCTTTTATAGAAAAGTACAAGAATGAGTGAGGTTGAAAAAAGAGTTTGAATGAGTTGTTCTTCTTTTTATTTCTTGACCCCTCGCCCAAGACTCTGAGTGGCAAATATAATATTATTATTGTCCTTGTTGTTAATTTTATAATTGAATATTCAGCTATCCTTTCGAACTATAAAATCTCTCCAAACAATTGAATATAATTTTCATATTGAAATATTTTAAAGATCAAGTTTTATATTTTTTTAAAAAATATATTATTTTTTAGATGGGTGAAGAGTCACTAGTATTGATTGATGTAGAAATCATTGGATCGGTAAACTTGATATCCATGTAAAAAATAGTACAAAATTTAAAAAAATATATAAAAAACTTGATCTCTAAAGATATTTTAATATGAAAATCATATTCAACGTTTGAATCCACTGTTTAGATTTTTAAATTCAAAATACAAATATAAAATATGAAAAATTTTGTAATTGGCGAAGCAGCAAAGATCACTCATGTTATAAATATCATATTTGCTCTGGTTGTCGGTTCCGGTTGTTATTTTATAGTTTCTACTTTCTATACATAATCCGTATATGTGTCTCATTAATGGGCTTTGCTCGATTTTCATTTAAGAAAGATAAAAGATTATGATAAATATTTAGAACAATAACAATTAAAAAGAGTTATATTATTTAATATTTAAATTTTATTTTAGAGACAACATATAAAATTAAATGAAGAAAGAGAAAAATAATATGAACCATTTGATTAAGATGAATAAAAAAGAAACAAAATTAATAATGAAAAAGATAGATGATATGATAGCTAAAAAATTTAAAACTAATTCTATTTTTAGATATAAAATTATTTGTTAACCCCTACGTCCTGATATTTTAAAAATAATTTGTTTGACGTGCACATCATAATTTTTGGTGATCATAACATCTCTCCTAAGATAATCTTATAATCTTAAGGAAGGCCAATTTTATCAATTTCCCCTTCGATTTCGTTTCAGAAGTGACAAAATTCAAAACCATGCAATAAAAAAAATCAATTGTCAGAAGGAAAAAAATCAGTAAAATTAATCGAGATCTCAGAGACTTGGGAGCAGTAGTGTAAAAAGGTCTTTCCGGCGGCCGGCAGGCAGCAAAAGATTTTCTTTCGCCGGTAGAAGGCATCCTTTGGTGTCAGGCGCTCTGTTTATTTATTGTTCTTTTTTGGAGCTTTGAAGACTCGTGAAAGTAAACTTACTATACGAATCGATCTCAAGGAACATATGCATCGACTCACAGTAGACCTCGAAATGCGATGGAAGCAAAGATCCTCCTGTAACTGGCTTGATGCCGGGGATAACAACACTAAGTATTTCCACGCGGTAGCCAATGCAAAGCACAATACCAATACATCGATGCCAATCACAAGAGAGGATGGCTCCGCTTGCACTCAAAGTGATATGGAGGAGGTGGCATATGAATATTTCAAAGGAATCATGGGTACACTGCAACAAACCAATACTCCATTTGACTTAACGGGGAGAGTGGGGCCTAGCTTTCATCACCAGCTAGCGGGGCTCGACAACCAAATCACAGAGGACGAGGTACAAAAAGCTATAGCTTCCATGCCAGATGGGAAATCAAGTGGGCCCGATGGATTTCCAATAGAATTTTATAAGAAATTTTGATTTCTCATCAAAGATGATGTCATGGCTTTAGTCACTGCTGTCCACAATAACTCAATGGATGTCTCCTGCCTCAACAAGGCACAGATCACACTTATTCCCAAGAGAGAAGGGGCCTCTAAGATCAAGGAGTTTAGACCGATTAGTGTTATAAACACAATTATCAAGATAATTACCAAGCTCTATTCAACCAGGTTACAGCCTTTCCTGCCGGTCATTATCTCCAAGCAGCAAACGGCCTTTGTCGAAGGCCGAAGTATCATGGAATCATTTATGACAGCTAGAGAATTGTTACACTTGTACAACAAAAAGAAGGTTCCAGCTGTACTATTCAAAGTCGACTTCTAAAAGGCCTTCGATTCAATCAGCTGGTCATTCATGATCAACCTCTTAATAGAGAAAGGATTCCCCCCGAGATGGGTCTCAACTGTGTTATCCATACTTAAATCCTCCGCATCCACAGTCAAGGTTAACATAGGGTGTACGAGAGAATTTGTCCCTGAAGAAGTTGACAAAGCAAGCATACCAACCGCTAATCTGTTCAGTTCAATCGAGATTAAAAGGATGGCAAGGGGTATACTTGTCACCAGGAGGCCTTGCAACTCTGGGCAGGGCAGTAATGTCTTCCATGCCACTACATTACATGTAGGTGGTCAAAATACCAAAAGGAGTTATCAAACACATTGATCGGGTACGTAGGAGTTTTCTATGGAAAGGCGCTGAAAGTTGCTCCGGTCTCAACTGCCTTGTTAACTGGGAAGTAGTTTGCAACCTTAAATGCAATGGGGGCTGGGAATAACTAATCTAGAAGTGCAAAATGAGGCACTGTTAACAAAATGGTTATGGAAACTCAAGTTGTCCCAGGGAGATATGTGGTCTGAAACAATTCAAGTGGTGTATGGTACAAAAAACATTTCTAATATTTCCATAGATCAATGCTTCTGTGAAATCTCATGTACGGATTCTCAAGAGGGTGTTCTTTGAAATGGAATCCAAATGGTACTTTCACAGTATCCTCGGCATACCAGATAATGCACAACACGGGTGTCCTATCGTCTTATCACCATCTCTAATGGAAGATCAGGTCGCCCTACAAGGTCAAGATTTTTTATTGGTTGCTTCTGCAAAATGGGCTACTCACACAAGAAAGACTACATCATAGGGGAATGATCATGCAGCCAAAATGCCATCTCTGCGGCTGCACTGTGCTCGAAACAGGGGATCACTTGTTCTCTCAATGCCGAATAGCCATTTTCATTTTGGTTTCACTCGCTAACTCAGTACAGGAAACATGGTTGGGGTTGCGTGAGTTCACAGCTGATTCTACGAAACACATCTGGGACACTGCTTGTCTCGTGAAATGCTGGAACCTATGGAAAGAAAGGAATGGACGCATATTCAGGGTTGAATCAACTCCACTGTGGGCTCTGGTATAGAAAACAGTAGTGGAAATACAACAGTGGCTGAAATACTGCAAATGAGTGTCGGGTATAGGACAACACATGTAGCTAGGAGCGTGGCGGCACAATTCACAGCTATGATTGCGTCACTATTTACCTTGTAGCTTTAATATTGTAATTGGACATTCGGTCAAGTAGCTGAAAGCCAAATGGCTACCTCCGTAAATAATTTTCTTATTATCAATATAACAGAACCGGTTTGCTGGTTACTTCAAAAAAAAAAGGAGTCGTGAAAGTATGTTCAAAGAGACACTGCGGAATTGATATTAATGATAAAATCTCAACCATCAACTGCAATATCGGATGAATGAAATAAAAAAGGCGACGTGGCACTCTAAAAACGCTATAGCTGCTTTTTATTCCAGTTTTCTTTAAGGCCGGTTTTGCACTCTCATTTTCTTCCGGAATAAGATGGAGGAATGATCTTTTGAAGAACTCTTTTTGTACTTTATATCAATTTTGAAGATAATATTTGGTACCACAATATTAGAAGATAATATTAAAAGAAGAGAATATTAATTCTTTAATTACATTTAAATATCAGTATTTTTTATCAAATGATAATAGTGGTAATGATACAATTGAACAAAAATTTATTATATTAATATAACAATAATTGATTTTATTATTACAGTATTACTATTATAATATTCTCAATAATATTATTATAGTTATCAACTTATCATAGTAATTAAATTAATATAATGATAATAAATGATTATTGTTGCTATTTCTTTATTGTAACCAAAAATATTATAAGAATATTACATATTAGTAATATAAAAATTAAATTAATTCTTATAATTATCTTAAAAATTAAGAATTTAATTATTATTATTATTATTTTAGCAAGAAAATATGTTAATATTTGTATAACATTATTATTGCAATAATTAATTTATTATTCTAATGATAATTATAAATATAATCTAAACAAGATTTATTATTACTAATTTTATTATAGTTATTAGTTTTTATTATAATTATATTTATTATTATCGTTATAGTTACGTTAAATAATATAAGTATTATTAAAAAGTAAATTAAATAATGGAAATAAAAGAAAATGAATGACATTTTTGTAATATAAAGTAGAAAAAAAATTGATTAAATGATGAAATATCTCTGGTCTTCCACCTCTTGGGTGGAAGAAAAATCTTCCAATTTAAATGCATTTTACCACTTCTTCTATTATAGTGTGTTTAGCAACACCCTCTTCTTCTGGAATAGAGTGGAACATAATAATTTCGGAAGAACACTTATTTTATCTTATTCTAAAATTTTATAGATGTTTGGTTACAGTAAGAGAGAAAATATTTGAAGAAAAGAGAGATAAGAAACTCTTCTTTCAAAATAAGAGATTTTTCATTGTTTTGGTGAAAGAAGAAGTTTCGTCTTTAGTCTATTTAGTTTTTCTTCCGAAATTGCTCTCTTTTCTCTCCTCTTACGGAATAAAAGATGTTTCCAAACACACAGTGATTGACAATTTTATTCTGTAGATCTTTCATTTTATTTCGGAAGAAAATGAGAGTAATAAACATAAAGAGATGGTAGAATTAATTGTAACAAGTTAAACATCTGCATCGCTGCATAAAACCCCAAATCCATATATTAGTCAATAGTCATGCTCATACATACATATACTACACATAAAAGTCAGGGATCCCAGCAATCCCCTGTTTCTTATCCATTTCTCTCTGTATAGTCACTTTATTCCGAATCCTCTTCCTCGATCTTTTTCTTGTTAGTAGAGGGTTTACGATATGCCTCTTCATACTTCTTAGCCATGGCTACGCCCGAGTCCGCGACCCTTTTGACATTCGGCACCTTGTAATTCTGAGCAATGTATATGCCGAAAGCCGTACCGACTAGGAAAGGTAGAATCTTCGAATGAAGCAAACCATTTTTGTTCTTTCAATTATCTTCCAATTAATCTTCTGTTTCGACTCTTCTTGCTCACGGATGCTGCGATTATCTTCCAATTATTATTCGTTTGTGGGACTGCTTGAATGTGGATTGGAATCAATAGTGAGAAACGCTACATAAATATGAGGCAGAATAAAGGAACTTGGTAAAATACTTCTACATTCGTCAAATAACTGGATCGATCCTGTGAACCTTGTTTTCTGTGGAAACAGGAAAGTTCAGCTCTATCGAAGGATATGTACTATAAAGAATCATCCAGTTCAATGTATGACTGGAGAGTAGTTGGTAAGTCAAACCTTCTGCCTAGACCACCGCTCCAAGAAATACAAGCACCTGACGCGGTAGTCTTTTTTTTTTCCTTGCGAATTTAGTAAAAGAAACAAAAAAATAAATCTATACCCCAGAGGAACAGACATATATATCGACATGGTCACAAAATTAGTTTCAAACTCGTTTTCGGCGGTAGCGACTGCGTCGAGTCGCGTTTTCATGTGCTGCGCTACCGGACTTGTTTAAGGCGATTTCGAGGGTGTCAGGTCCCGTTTTCATGTTTTGCGCGTTCGGAATCGTTTTCGACGGTATCGAGGGTGTCGGATCCCGTATTCATGTTTTGCGCGCCCACACTCATTTTTGGCGGTACCGAGGGCCTTGGGTCCCGTATTCATGTTTTGCGCTACCAGACTCGTTTTCGACGGTGCCGAGCGCGTCGGGTCCCGTTTTCATGTTTTGCGCGCCCGAACTCATTTTCGGCGGTACCGAGGGTGTCGGATCCCGTTTTCATGTTTTGCGTGCCCGGACTCATTTTTGGCGGTATCGAGGGCCTCGGGTCCCGTTTTCATGTTTTGCGCTCCCGGACTCGTTTTCGACGGAACCGAGGGCGTCGCGTCCCATTTTCATGTTTTGCACGCCCGGACTCGTTTTCGGCGGTACCGAGTGCATCGGTCCCATTTTCATGTTTTGCACGCTCGGACTCGTTTTCGGCGTTACCGAGTGCGTCGGTCCCGTTTTCATGTTTTGCGCACCCGGACTCATTTTCAGCGGTACCGAGGGCGTCGGGTGCCGTTTTCATGTTTTGCGCGCCCGGACTCGTTTTCGCGCGTATGCAGCATCGAGGAGTCGGGTCGCGTTTTCATGTTTTGCGTTCCGGACTCATTTTCGAGAACCGAGGGCGTCGCGTCCGTTTTCATGTTTTGCGCGCCGGACTCGTTTTCGGCGGTACAGAGTGCGTCGGGTCCCTTTTTCATGTTTTGCGCGCCCGAACTCATTTTCGGCGGTACCGAGGGTGTCGGATCCCGTTTTCATGTTTTGCGTGCCCGGACTCATTTTTGGCGGTATCGAGGGCCTCGGGTCCCGTTTTCATGTTTTGCGCTCCCGGACTCGTTTTCGACGGTGTCGAGCGCGTCGGGTCCCGTTTTCATGTTTTGCGCGCTCGGATTCGTTTTCGGCGGAACCGAGGGCGTCGCGTCCCGTTTTCATGTTTTGCGCGCCCGGACTCGTTTTCGACGGTACCGAGCGCGTCGGGTCCCGTTTTCATGTTTTGCGCGCTCGGATTCGTTTTCGGCGGAACCGAGGGCGTCGCGTCCCGTTTTCATGTTTTGCGCGCCCGGACTCGTTTTCGACGGTACCGAGTGCGTCGGGTCCCGTTTTCATGTTTTGCGCGCCTAGACTCGTTTTCGGCGGTACCGAGAACATCGAGTCCCGTTTTCATGTTTGCACGCCCTGACTCTTTTTCGACGGTACCGAGTGCGTCGGGTCCCGTTTTCATGTTTTGCGCGTCCGGACTCGTTTTCGGCGGTACCGAGGGCGTTGGTTACCTTTTTCACGTTTTGCTCTTCCGGACTTGTTTTCGGCGGTACCGAGGGCGTCGGGTCCTGTTTTCATGTTTTACGCTACCGGACTCGATTTCGGCGGTGCCTTGTGCGTCGTGTCCCGTTGTCATGTTTTGCGCGCCCGAGCTCGTTTTCAACGGTACAGTGGGTGTCGGGTCCTGTTTTCATGTTTTGCGCTCCCGGACTCGTTTTGGGCGGTGTAGAGTGAGTCGGCTCCCATTTTCATGTTTTGCGCGTCCGGACTCATTTTCAGAGGTACCGAGAGCGTCAGGTCCCGTTTTCATGTTCTACGCGCCCGGACTCGTTTTCGGAGGTTTCGAGGGCGTCGGGTCCCGTTTTCATGTTTTGCAAGCCCGGACTTGCTTTCGACGTACTTAGGGCGTCGGGTCTCGTTTTGATGTTTCGCGCTCCCGGACTCGTTTTCGACGGTGCCGAGTGCTTCGGGTCTCGTTTTCTTGTTTTGCGGGCCCGGACTCATTTTCGACGGTACCGAGGGCGTCGGGTGCCGTTTTCATGTTTTGCGCGCCCGAACTCTTTTTCGGCGTTACCGAGGGAGTCGGGTCGCGTTTTCATGTTTTACGCTCCCGGACTCATTTTCGGCGGAACTGAGGGCGTCGCATCCCGTTTTAATGTTTTGTGCGCCCGGACTCGTTTTCGGCAGTACCGAGTGCGTCGGGTCCCGTTTTCACGTTTTGCACGCCCGGACTCATTTTCGGCGGCACCGAAGGCGTTGGATGTCGTTTTCATGTTTTACGCGCTCGGACTCTTTTTTGGCGGTACCGAGGGCCTCGAGTCCCGTTTTCATGTTTTGAGCTCCCGGACTCGTTTTCGACGGTGCCGAGGGCGTCGCGTCCCGTTTTCATGTTTTGCGCGCCCGGACTCGTTTTCGGCGGTACCGAGTGCGTCGGGTCCCGTTTTCATGATTTGCACGCTCGGACTCATTTTCGGCGGTACCGATGGCGTCGCGTCCCGTTTTCATCTTTTGCGCGCCCGGACTCATTTTCGGCGGTACCGAGGGCGTCGGGTCCCGTTTTCATGTTTTGCGCTCCCGGACTCGTTTTTGGGGGTACCGAGGGCGTTGGGTCCCTTTTTCATGTTTTGCGCTTCCGGAATCGTTTTCGGCGGTACCGAGGGCGTCGGGTCCTGTTTTCATGTTTTGCGCTACCGGACTCGATTTCGGCGGTGCCGAGTGCGTCGTGTCCCGTTGTCATGTTTTGCGCGCCCGAGCTCGTTTTCAGCGGTACCGAGGTCGTCTGGTCCTGTTTTCATGTTTTGCGCTCCCGGACTCGTTTTGGGAAGTGTAGAGTGCGTCGTCTCCCATTTTCATGTTTTGCGCGTCCGGACTCGTTTTCGGAGGTTCCGAGGGCGTCGGGTCTCGTTTTCATGTTTTACGCGCCCGGACTCGTTTTCGGAGGTTCTGAGGGCGTCGGGTCCCGGTTTCATGTTTTGCGAGCCCGGACTCCTTTTCGGCGGTACTGAGGGCGTTGTGTCTCGTTTTCATGTTTTGCTCTCTCGGACTAATTTTCGACGGTGCCCAATGCGTTAGGTCTCGTTTTCTTCTTTTGCGCCCCCGGACTCATTTTCCGCGGTAGCGAGGGCGTCGGGTCCCGTTTTCATGTTTTGCGCTCCCGGACTCATTTTCGGCGTTACCGAGGGAGTCGGGTCCCATTTTCATGTTTTGCGCTCCCGAACTCGTTTTAGGCGGTGCCGAGTGCTTCGTGTCCCGTTGTCATGTTTTGCGCGCCCGAGCTCGTTTTCAGCGGTACCGAGGTCATCTGGTCCTGTTTTCATGTTTTGCGCTCCCGGACTCGTTTTGGGAAGTGTAGAGTGCGTCGTCTCCCATTTTCATGTTTTGCGCGTCCGGACTCGTTTTCGGAGGTTCGAGGGCGTCGGGTCTCGTTTTCATGTTTTACGCGCCGGACTCGTTTTCGGAGGTTCTGAGGGCGTCGGGTCCCGGTTTCATGTTTTGCGAGCCCGGACTCGTTTTCGGCGGTACTGAGGGCGTTGTGTCTCGTTTTCATGTTTTGCTCTCTCGGACTAATTTTCGACGGTGCCCAATGCGTTAGGTCTCGTTTTCTTCTTTTGCGCCCCCGGACTCATTTTCCGCGGTACCGAGGGCGTCGGGTCCCGTTTTCATGTTTTGCGCTCCCGGACTCATTTTCGGCGTTACCGAGGGAGTCGGCTCCCATTTTCATGTTTTGCGCGTCGGGACTCGTTTTCGGAGGTTCTGAGGGCGTCGGGTCCCGTTTTCATGTTTTACGCACCCGGACTCGTTTTCGGAGGTTCCGAGGGCGTCGGGTCCCATTTTCATATTTTGCGAGCCCGGACTCGTTTTCGACGGTTCTGAGGGCGTCGGGTCTCGTTTTTATGTTTTGCGCTCCCGGACTAGTTTTCGGCGGTACCGACTGCGTCGAGTCGCGTTTTCATGTTCTGCGCTACCGGACTCGTTTTCGGCGATTCCGAGGGCGTCGGGTCCCGTTTTCATGTTTTGCGCGCCCGGACTCGTTTTCGGCGGTACTGAGGGCGTCGGGTCCCGTTTTCATGTTTTGCGCGGCCGGACTCATTTTCGGCGGTACCGAGGGTGCCGGATCCCGTTTTCATGTTTTGCGCGCCCGTACTCGTTTTCGGCGGTAACGAGCGCATCGGGTCCCGTTTTCATGTTTTGCGCTCCCTGACTCGTTTTTGGGGGTACCGAGGGCGTCGCATCCCGTTTTCATGTTTTGCGCTCCCGGACTCGTTTTGGGCGGTGTAGATTGCGTTGGCTCCCGTTTTCATGTTTTGCGCGTCCGGACTCATTTTCGGAGGTTCCGAGGGTGTCGGGTCGCGTTTTCATGTTTTTCGCGCCCGGACTTGTTTTCGAAGATTCCGAGGGCGTCGGGTCCAGTTTTCATGTTTTGCAAGTCCGGACTCGTTTTCGACGGTACTGAGGGCGTCGTGTCTCGTTTTTATATTTTGCGCTCCCGGACTCATTTTCGGCGATACCGACTGCGTCGAGTCGCGTTTTCATGTTCTGCGCTACCGGACTCGTTTTCGACGATTCCGAGGGCGTCGGGTCCCGTTTTCTTGTTTTGCGAGCCCGGACTCGTTTTCGGCGGTGCTGAGGGCGCCGGGTCTCGTTTTCATGTTTTGCGCTCCCGGACTCGTTTTCGACGGTGCCGAGTGCGTCGGGTTTCGTTTTCATGTTTTGCGCGTCCAGAGTCGTTTTCGGTGGTTCCGAGGGCGTCGGCTCCCGTTTTCATGTCCTACGTGCCCGTACTCTTTTTCGGTGGTTCCGAGGGCGTCGGGTCTAGTTTTCATGTTTTGCGAGCCCGGACTCATTTTCGACGGTACTGAGGGCGTCGGGTCTCGTTTTTATGTTTTGCACTCCCGGACTCGTTTTCGGCGGTACCGACTGCGTCGAGTCACGTTTTCATGTTCTGCTCTACCAAACTCGTTTTCGGCGATTCCGAGGGTGTCGGGTCCCGTTTTCATGTTTTGCACGCCCGGACTCATTTTCGGCGGTACCGAGGGTGTTGGATCCCGTTTTCATGTTTTGCGTGCCTAGACTCATTTTTGGCGGTGCCGAGCGCGTCGGGTCCCGTTTTCATGTTTTGCGCGCCCGAACTCATTTTCGGCAGGACCGAGGGTGTCGGATCCCGTTTTCATGTTTTGCGTGCCCGGTCTCATTTTTGGCGGTATCGAGGGCCTCGGGTCCCGTTTTCATGTTTTGCGTTCCCGAACTCGTTTTCGACGGTGTCGAGCGCGTCGGGTTCCGTTTTCATGTTTTGCGCGCTCGGATTCGTTTTCGGCGGAACCGAGGGCGTCGCGTCTCGTTTTCAATTTTTGCGCGCCCGGACTCATTTTCGGCTGTTTCGAGTGTGTCGGTCCCGTTTTCATGTTTTGCACGCTCGGACTCGTTTTCGGCGGTACCGAGTGCATCGGTCCCATTTTCATGTTTTGTGCTCCCGGACTCGTTTTCGACGGTGCCGCGTGCGTCGGGTCTCGTTTTCTTGTTTTGCGCGCCCGGACTCTTTTTCGATAGTTCCGAGGGCGCTAGATCCCGTTTTCATGTTTGGCGTGCCGAGACTCATTTTCGGCGTTACCGAGGGAGTCGCGTCTCGTTTTCATGTTCTGCGCGCCCGGACTCGTTTTCGGCGGTACCGAGTGCGTCGGGTCCCGTTTTCATGGTTTGAACGATCAAACTCGTTTTCAGCGGTAGCGAGGGCGTCGGGTCCCGTTTCATGTTTTGCGCGCCCGACTCGTTTTCGATGGTACCGAGAGCGTCGGGTCCCGTTTTCATGTTTTGAGCGCCCGGAATCGTTTTCGGCGGTACCGAGAACATCGGGTCCCGTTTTCATGTTTTGCACGCTCGGACTCTTTTTCGACGATACCGATGGAGTCGCATCCTGTTTTCATGTTTTGCGCGCCCGAACTCGTTTTCGACGGTAACGAGAGCATCGGGTCCCGTTTTCATGTTTTGCGCTCCCTTACTCGTTTTTGGGGGTACCGAGGGCGTCGAGTCCCGTTTTCATATTTTGCGCTCCCGGACTCGTTTTGGACGGTGTAGAGTGCGTTGGCTCCCGTTTTCATGTTTTGCGCGTCCGGAATCTTTTTCGGAGGTTCCGAGGGCGTCGGGTCCCTTTTTCAAGTTTTGCGAGCCCAGACTCGTTTTCGACGGTACTGAGGGCGTCGGGTCTCGTTTTTATGTTTTGCGCTCCCTGACTCATTTTCGGCGATACCGACTGCGTCGAGTCGCGTTTTCATGTTCTGCGCTACCGGACTCGTTTTCGGCGATTCCGAGGGCGTCGGGTCCCGTTTTCTTGTTTTGCTAGCCCGGACTCGTTTTCGGCGGTATTGAGGGCGTCGGGTCTCGTTTTCATGTTTTGCGCTTCCGGACTCGTTTTCGACGGTGCCGAGTGCGTCGGATCTCGTATTCTTGTTTTACGCTCCCGGACTCGTTTTTGGGGGTACCGAGGGCGTTGGGTCCCTTTTTCACATTTTGCGCTTCCGGACTCGTTATCGGCGGTACCGGGGCGTCGGGTCCTGTTTTCATGCTTTGCTCTACCAGACTCGATTTCGGCGGTGCCGAGTGCGTCGTGTCCCGTTGTCATGTTTTGCGTGCCCGAGCTCGTTTTCAGCGGTACCGAGGGCGTCGGGTCTCGTTTTCATTTTTTGCGCTCCCAGACTCGTTTTGGGCGTTGTAGAGTGCGTTGGCTCCCGTTTTCATGTTTTGCGCGTCCGGACTCATTTTCGGAGGTTCCGAGGGTGTGGGGTCCCGTTTTCATGTTTTACGCGCCCGGACTCGTTTTCGGAGGTTCCGAGGGCGTCGGGTCCCGTTTTCAAGTTTTGCGAGCCCGGACTCGTTTTCGACGGTACTGAGGGCGTCGGGTCTCGTTTTTATGTTTTGCGCTCCCGGACTCGTTTTCGACGGTGCCGAGTGCGTCGGGTCTCGTTTTCATGTTTTGCGAGTCTAGAGTCGTTTTCGGTGGTTCCGAGGGCGTCGGGTCCCGTTTTCATGTTTTACGCGCCCGGACTCGTTTTCGGTGGTTCCGAGGGCGTCGGGTCCAGTTTTCATGTTTTGCGAGCCCGGACTCGTTTTCGACGGTACCGAGGGCGTCGGGTCTCGTTTTTATGTTTTGTGTTCCCGGACTCGTTTTCGGCGGTACCGACTGCGTCGAGTCGCGTTTTCATGTTCTGCACTACCGGACTCGTTTTCGGCGATTCCGAGGGTGTCGGGTCCCGTTTTGATGTTTCGCGCGCCTGGACTCGTTTTCGGCGGTACCGAGGGTGTCGGATCCTGTTTTCATGTTTTGCGCGCCTAGACTGATTTTTGGCGGTACCGAGGGCCCCGGGTCCCGTTTTGATGTTTTGCGCGCCCGGACTCATTTTTGGCGTTACCTAAGGAGTCGGGTCCCGTTTTCATGTTTTGCGCTCCCGGACTCGTTTTGGGCGGTGTAGAGTGCGTTGGCTCCCGTTTTCATGTTTTGCGCGTTCGGACTCGTTTTCGGAGGTTCCGAGGGTGTCGGGTCGCGTTTTCATGTTTTTCGCGCCCGGACTCGTTTTTGGAGATTCCGAGGGCGTCGGGTCCAGTTTTCATGTTTTGCGAGACCGGACTCGTTTTCGACGGTACTGAGGGCGTCGGGTCCCGTTTTTATGTTTTGTGCTCCCGGACTCATTTTCGGTGGTACCGACAACGTCGAGTCGCGTTTTCATGTTCTGCGCTACCGGACTCGTTTTCGGCGATTCCGAGGGTGTCGGGTCCCGTTTTCATGTTTTGCGCGCCCGGACTCATTTTCGGCGATACCGAGGGTGTCAGATCCCGTTTTCAAGTTTTGCGCGCCCAGACTCATTTTTCGCGGTACCGAGGGCCTCGGGTCCCGTCTTCATGTTTTGCGTTACCGGACTCTTTTTCGACGGTGCCGAGCGCGTCGGGTCCCGTTTTCATGTTTTGCGCGCCCGGACTCATTTTCGGCTGTACCGAGGATGTCAGATCCCGTTTTCATGTTTTGCGTGCCCGGACTCATTTTTGGCGGTATCGAGGGCCTCGGGTCCCGTTTTCATGTTTTGCGCTCCCGAACCCATTTTCGACGGTGTCGAGCGCGTCGGGTTCCGTTTTCATGTTTTGCGCGCTCGAATTCATTTTCGGCGGAACCGAGGGCGTCGCGTCTCGTTTTCATGTTTTGCGCGCCGGACTCATTTTCTACTGCACCGAGTGTGTCGATCCCGTTTTCATGTTTTGCACGCTCGGACTCGTTTCGGCGGTGCGAGTGCCTCGGTCCCGTTTTCATGTTTTGCGCTCCGGGACTCGTTTTCGACGGTGCGCGTGCGTCGGTCTCGTTTTCTTGTTTTGCGCGCCGGACTCTTTTCGATAGTTCCGAGGGCGCCAGGTCCTGTTTTCATGTTTTGCGCGCCCTGACTCATTTTCGGCGTTTCCGAGGGAGTCGGGTCCCGTTTTCATGTTTTGCTCTCCCGGACTTGTTTTCGGCGGTACCTAGGGCGTCGAGTCCCGTTTTCATGTTTTGCGCTACCAGACTCGTTTTCGGCGGTTTCGAGGGCGTCCGGTCCCGTTTTCATGTTTTGCGCGCTACGGACTCGTTTTCGACGGTGCCAAGTGCGTCGAGTCTCGTTTTCTTGTTTTGCGCGCCCGGACACTTTTTCGATAGTTCCGAGGGCGCCGGGTCCCGTTTTCATGTTTTGCGCGCCCGGATTCGTTTTCGGCGGATCCAAGGGCGTCGCGTCTCGTTTTCATGTTCTGAGCGCCCGGACTCGTTTTCGGCGGTACCGAGTGTCGGGTCCCGTTTTCATGTTTTGCACGATCGGACTCGTTTTCAGCGATATCGAGGGCGTCGGGTCCCGTTTTCATGTTTTGCGCGCCCGGACTCGTTTTCGATGGTACCGAGAGCGTCGGGTCCCGTTTTCATGTTTTTCGCGCCCGAACTTTTTTTCGGCGGTACCGATGGCGTTGCGTCCCGTTTTCATGTTTTGCGCGCCCGGAATCGTTTTCGGCGGTACCGAGAACATCGGGTCCCTTTTTCATGTTTTGCACGCCCGGACTCTTTTTCGACGATACCGATGGCGTTGCGTCCCGTTTTCATGTTTTGCGCGCCCGGACTCGTTTTCAGCGGTACCGAGAACATCGGGTCCCGTTTTCATGTTTTGCACGCCCGGACTCTTTTTCGACGATACCGATGGCGTCGCATCCCGTTTTCATGTTTTGCGCGCCCGAACTCGTTTTCGACGGTAACGAGAGCATCGGGTCCCGTTTTCATGTTTTGCGCTCCCTGACTCGTTTTTGGGAGTACCGAGGGCGTCGAGTCCCGTTTTCATATTTTGCGCTCCCGGACTCGTTTTGGGCGGTGTAGAGTGCGTTGGCTCTCGTTTTCATGTTTTGCGCGTCCGGACTCTTTTTCGGAGGTTCCGAGGGTGTCGGGTCCCGTTTTCATGTTTTACGCGCCCGGACTCGTTTTCGGAGGTTCCGAGGGCGTCGGGTCCCTTTTTCAAGTTTTGCGAGCCCAGACTCGTTTTCGACGGTACTGAGGGCGTCGGGTCTCATTTTTATGTTTTGCGCTCCCTGACTCATTTTCGGCGATACCGACTGCGTCGAGTCGCGTTTTCATGTTCTGCGCTACCGGACTCGTTTTCGGCGATTCCGAGGGCGTCGGGTCCCGTTTTCTTGTTTTGCTAGCCCGGACTCGTTTTCGGCGGTATTGAGGGCGTCGGGTCTCGTTTTCATGTTTTGCGCTTCCGGACTCGTTTTCGACGGTGCCGAGTGCGTCGGATCTCATTTTCTTGTTTTGCGCTCCCGAACTCGTTTTTGGGGGTACCGAGGGCGTTGGGTCCCTTTTTCACAATTTGCGCTTCCGGACTCGTTTTCGGCGATACCGAGGGCGTCGGGTCCTGTTTTCATGCTTTGCGCTACCGGACTCGATTTCGGCGGTGCCGAGTGCGTCGTGTCCCGTTGTCATGTTTTGCGCGCCCGAGCTCGTTTTCAGCGGTACCGACGTCGTCGGGTCCCGTTTTCAAGTTTTGCGCTCCCGGACTCGTTTTGGGCGGTGTAGAGTGCGTCGTCTCCCGTTTTCACGTTTTGCGCGTCCGGACTCGTTTTCGGAGGTTCCGAGGGCGTTGGGTCCCGTTTTCATGTTTTACGCGCCCGGACTCGTTTTCGGAGGTTCTGAGTGCGTCGGGTCCCGGTTTCATGTTTTGCTCTATCGGACTCGTTTTCGACGGTGCCTAATGCGTCAGGTCTCGTTTTCTTGTTTTGCACGCCCGGACTCATTTTCCGCGGTAGCGAGGGCATCGGGTCCCGTTTTCATGTTTTGCGCTCCCGGACTCATTTTTGGCGTTACCTAGGGAGTCGGGTCCCGTTTTCATGTTTTGCGCTCCCGGACTCGTTTTGGGCGGTGTAGATTGCGTTGGCTCCCGTTTTCATGTTTTGCGCGTCCGGACTCGTTTTCGGAGGTTCCGAGGGTGTCGGGTCGCGTTTTCATGTTTTTCGCGCCCGGACTTGTTTTCGGAGATTCCGAGGGCGTCGGGTCCAGTTTTCATGTTTTGCGAGCCCGGACTCGTTTTCGACGGTACTGAGGGCGTCGTGTCTCGTTTTTATATTTTGCGCTCCCGGACTCATTTTCGGCGATACCGACTACGTCGAGTCGCGTTTTCATGTTCTGCGCTACCGGACTCGTTTTCGGCGATTCCGAGGGCGTCGGGTCCCGTTTTCTTGTTTTGCGAGCCCGGACTCATTTTCGGCGGTGCTGAGGGCGCCGGGTCTCGTTTTCATGTTTTGCGCTCCCGGACTCGTTTTCGACGGTGCCGAGTGCGTCGGGTTTCGTTTTCATGTTTTGCGCGTCCAGAGTCGTTTTCGGTGGTTCCGAGGGCATCGGCTCTCGTTTTCATGTTTTACGTGCCCGTACTCTTTTTCGGTGGTTCCGTGGGCGTCGGGTCTAGTTTTCATGTTTTGCGAGCCCGGACTCATTTTCGACGGTACTGAGGGCGTCGGGTCTCATTTTTATGTTTTGTACTCCCGGACTCGTTTTCGGCGGTACCGACTGCGTCCAGTCGCGTTTTCTTGTTTTGCTCTATCGGACTCGTTTTCGGTGATTCCGAGGGTGTCGGGTCCCGTTTTGATGTTTTGCGCGCCCGGACTCGTTTTCAGCGGTACCGAGGGTGTTGGATCCCGTTTTCATGTTTTGCGCGCCCAGACTCATTTTTGGCGGTGCCGAGCGCGTCGGGTCCCGTTTTCATGTTTTGCGCGCCCGACTCGTTTTTTTGGCGTCGGGTCCGTTTTCATGTTTTGCGAGACCGACTCGTCGTATCGAGGGCGTCGGGTCCCGTTTTCATGTTTTGCGCGCCGGACTCATTTTCGGGAGATCGAGTCGCGATGTTCTGCGCGCTACGGCGTCGCGGTCCGGTCCCGTTTTCATGTTTTGCGCGCCGGACTCATTTTCGCGATCGAGGGTGTCTCCCGTTTTTCGACTCATTTTTCGCGTGCACCGAGGGCCTCGGTCCCGTCTTCATGTTTTGCGTTACGGATCTTTTTCCGTGCGAGCGCATCGGGTCCGTTTTCATGTTTTGCGCGCCGGACTCGAGGATGTCGGATCCCGTTTTCATGTTTTGTGCCGGTATCGAGGGCCTCGGTCCCGTTTTCATGTTTTGCGCTCCCGAACTCATTTTCGACGGTGTCGAGCGCGTCGGGTTCCGTTTTCATGTTTTGCGCGTTCGTATTCATTTTCGGCGGAACCGAGGGCGTCGCGTCTCGTTTTCATGTTTTGCGCGCCCGGACTCATTTTCGGCTGTACCGAGTGTGTCGGTCCCGTTTTCATGTTTTGCACGCTCAGACTCGTTTTCGGCGTTACCGAGGGAGTCGGGTCCCGTTTTAATGTTTTGCGCTCCTGGACTTGTTTTCGGCGGTACCTAGGGCGTCGAGTCCCGTTTTCATGTTTTGCGCTACCAGACTCGTTTTCGGCGGTACCTAGGGCGTCGAGTCCCGTTTTCATGTTTTGCGCTACCAGACTCGTTTTCGGCGGTTCCGAGGGCGTCAGGTCCCGTTTTCATGTTTTGCGCTACCGGACTCGTTTTCGACGGTACCAAGTGCGTTGAGTCTCGTTTTCTTGTTTTGCGCGCCCGGACACTTTTTCGATAGTTCCGAGGGCGCCGAGTCCCGTTTTCATGTTTTGCGCGCCCGAATTCGTTTTCGGCGGATCCAAGGGCGTCGCGTCTCGTTTTCATGTTCTGAGCGCCCGGACTCGTTTTCGGCGGTACCGAGTGCGTCGGGTCCCGTTTTCATGTTTTGCACGATCGGACTCGTTTTCAGCGATATCGAGGGCGTCGGGTCCCGTTTTCATGTTTTGCGCACCCGGACTCGTTTTCGATGGTACCGAGAGCGTCGGGTCCCGTTTTCATGTTTTTCGCGCCCGAACTCTTTTTCGGCGGTACCGATGGCGTTGCGTCCCGTTTTCATGTTTTGCGCGCCCGGAATCGTTTTCGGCGGTACCGAGAACATCGGGTCCCTTTTTCATGTTTTGCACGCCCGGACTCTTTTTCGACGATACCGATGGCGTTGCGTCCTGTTTGCATGTTTTGCGCGCCCGAACTCGTTTTCAGCGGTAGCGAGAACATCGGGTCCCGTTTTCATATTTTGCGCTCCCGGACTCGTTTTGGGCGGTGTAGAGTGCGTTGGCTCCCGTTTTCATGTTTTGCGCGTCCAGACTCTTTTTCGGAGGTTCCGAGCGTGTCGGGTCCCGTTTTCATGTTTTACGCGCCCGGACTCATTTTCGGAGGTTCCGAGGGCGTCGGGTCGCTTTTTCAAGTTTTGCGAGCCCAGACTCGTTTTCGACGGTACTGAGGGCGTCGGGTCTCGTTTTTATGTTTTGCGCTCCCTGACTCATTTTCGACGATACCGACTGCGTCGAGTCACGTTTTCATGTTCTGCGCTACCGGACTCGTTTTCGGCGATTCCGAGGGCGTCGGGTCCCGTTTTCTTGTTTTGCTAGCCCGGACTCGTTTTCGGCGGTATTGAGGGCGTCGGGTCTCGTTTTCATGTTTTGCGCTTTCGGACTCGTTTTCGATGATGCCGAGTGCGTCGGATCTCATTTTCTTGTTTTGCGCTCCCGAACTCGTTTTTGGGGGTACCGAGGGCATTGGGTCCCTTTTTCACATTTTGCGCTTCCGGACTCGTTATCGGCGGTACCGAGGGCGTTGGGTCCTGTTTTCATGCTTTGCGCTACCAGACTCGATTTCGGCGGTGCCGAGTGCGTCGTGTCCCGTTGTCATGTTTTGCGCGCCCGAGCTCGTTTTCGCGCACGACGTCGTCGGTCCCGTTTTCAAGTTTTGCGCTCCCGGACTCGTTTTGGGCGGTGTAGAGTGCGTCGTCTCCCGTTTTCATGTTTTGCGCGTCCGGACTCGTTTTCGGAGGTTCCGAGGGCGTCGGGTCCCGTTTTCATGTTTTACGCGCCCGGACTCGTTTTCGGAGGTTCTGAGTGCGTCGGGTCCCGGTTTCATGCTTTTCTCTATCGGACTCGTTTTCGACGGTGCCTAAAGCGTCAGGTCTCGTTTTCTTGTTTTGCACGCCCGGACTCATTTTCCGCTGTACCGAGGGCATCGGGTCCCGTTTTCATGTTTTGCGCTCCCGGACTCATTTTTGCGTTACCTAGGGAGTCGGGTCCCGTTTTCATGTTTTGCGCTCCCGGACTCGTTTTGGGCGGTGTAGATTGCGTTGGCTCCCGTTTTCATGTTTTGCGCGTCCGGACTCGTTTTCGGAGGTTCCGAGGGTGTCGGGACGCGTTTTCATGTTTTTCGCGCCCGGACTTGTTTTCGGAGATTCCGAGGGCGTCGGGTCCAGTTTTCATGTGTTGCGAGCCCGGACTCGTTTTCGACGGTACTGAGGGCGTCGTGTCTCGTTTTTATATTTTGCGCTCCCGGACTCATTTTCGGTGATACCGACTACGTCGAGTCGCGTTTTCATGTTCTGCGCTACCGGACTCGTTTTCGGCGATTTCGAGGGCGTCGGGTCCCGTTTTCTTGTTTTGCGAGCCCGGACTCATTTTCGGCGGTGCTGAGGGCGCCGGGTCTCGTTTTCATGTTTTGCGCTCCCGGACTCGTTTTCGACGGTGCCGAGTGCGCCGGGTCCCGTTTTCATGTTTTGCGCTCCCGGACTCGTTTTCGACGGTGCCGAGTGCGCCGGGTTTCGTTTTCATGTTTTGCGCGTCCAGAGTCGTTTTCGGTGGTTCCGAGGGCATCGGCTCCCGTTTTCATGTTTTACGTGCCCGTACTCTTTTTCGGTGGTTCCGATGGCGTCGGGTCAAGTTTTCATGTTTTGCGAGCCCGGACTCATTTCCGACGGTACTGAGGGCGTCGGGTCTCATTTTTTTGTTTTGCACTCCCGGACTCGTTTTCGGCGGTACCGACTGCGTCGAGTCGCGTTTTCTTGTTTTGCTCTACCGGACTCGTTTTCGGCGATTCCGAGGGTGTCGGGTCCCGTTTTGATGTTTTGCGCGCCCGGACTCGTTTTCGGCGGTACCGAGGGTGTTGGATCCCGTTTTCATGTTTTGCGCGCCCAGACTCATTTTTGGCGGTGCCGAGCGCGTCGGGTCCCGTTTTCATGTTTTGCGCGCCCGAACTCATTTTCGGTAGTACCGAGGGTGTCGGATCCCGTTTTCATGTTTTGCGTGCCCGGTCTCATTTTTGGCGGTATCGAGGGCCTCGGGTCCCGTTTTCATGTTTTGCGTTCCCGAACTCGTTTTCGACGGTGTCGAGCGCGTCGGGTTCCGTTTTCATGTTTTGCGCGCTCGGATTCGTTTTCGGCGGAACCGAGGGCGTCGCGTCTCGTTTTCATGTTTTGCGCGCCCGGACTCATTTTCGGCTGTTCCGAGTGTGTCGGTCCCGTTTTCATGTTTTGCACGCTCGGACTCGTTTTCGGCGGTACCGAATGCATCGGTCCCATTTTCATGTTTTGTGCTCCCGGACTCGTTTTCGACGGTGCCGCGTGCGTCGGGTCTCGTTTTCTTGTTTTGCGCGCCCGGACTCTTTTTCGATAGTTCCGAGGGCGCTAGGTCCCGTTTTCATGTTTGGCGCGCCGAGACTCATTTTCGGCGTTACCGAGGGAGTCGCGTCTCGTTTTCATGTTCTGCGCGCCCGGACTCGTTTTCGGCGGTACCGAGTGCGTCGGGTCCCGTTTTCATGGTTTGAACGATCAGACTCGTTTTCAGCGGTACCGAGGGCGTCGGGTCCCGTTTTCATGTTTTGCGCGCCCGACTCGTTTTCGATGGTACCGAGAGCGTCGGGTCCCGTTTTCATGTTTTGCGCGCCCGGAATCGTTTTCGGCGGTACCGAGAACATCGGGTCCCGTTTTCATGTTTTGCACTTTCGACGATACCGATGGAGTCGCATCCCGTTTTCATGTTTTGCGCGCCCGAACTCGTTTTCGACGGTAACGAGAGCATCGGGTCCAGTTTTCATGTTTTGCGCTCCCTGACTCGTTTTTGGGGGTACCGAGGGCGTCGAGTCCCGTTTTCATATTTTGCGCTCCCGGACTCGTTTTGGGCGGTGTAGAGTGCGTTGGCTCCCGTTTTTATGTTTTGCGCGTCCGGACTCTTTTTCGGAGGTTCCGAGGGTGTCGGGTCCCGTTTTCATGTTTTACGCGCCCGGACTCATTTTCGGAGGTTCCGAGGGCGTCGGGTCCCTTTTTCAAGTTTTGCGAGCCCAGACTCGTTTTCGACGGTACTGAGGGCGTCGGGTATCGTTTTTATGTTTTGCGCTCCCTGACTCATTTTCGGCGATACCGACTGCGTCGAGTCGCGTTTTCATGTTCTGCGCTACCGGACTCGTTTTCGGCGATTCCGAGGGCGTCGGGTCCCGTTTTCTTGTTTTGCTAGCCCGGACTCGTTTTCGACGGTGCCGAGTGCGTCGGATCTCGTTTTCTTGTTTTGCGCTCCCGGACTCGTTTTTGGGGGTACCGAGGGCGTTGGGTCCCTTTTTCACATTTTGCGCTTCCGGACTCGTTTCATGCACCGAGGGCGTCGGTCCCGTTTTCATGCTTTGCGCTACGGACTCGATTTCGGCGGCCGAGTGCGTCGTGTCCCGTTGTCATGTTTTGCGTGCCCGAGCTCGTTTTCAGCGGTACCGAGGGCGTCGGGTCTCGTTTTCATGTTTTGCGCTCCAAGACTCGTTTTGGGCGTTGTAGAGTGCGTTGGCTCCCGTTTTCATGTTTTGCGCGTCCGGACTCTTTTTCGGAGGTTCCGAGGGTGCGGGGTCCCGTTTTCATGTTTTACGCGCCCGGACTCGTTTTCGGAGGTTCCGAGGGCGTCGGGTCCCGTTTTCAAGTTTTGCGAGCCCAAACTCGTTTTCGACGTTACTGAGGGCGTCGGGTCTCGTTTTTATGTTTTGCGCTCCCGGACTCATTTTCGGCGATACCGACCGCGTCGAGTCGCGTTTTCATGTTCTGTGCTACCGGACTCGTTTTCGGCAATTCCGAGGGCGTCGGGTCCCGTTTTCATGTTTTGCGAGCCCGGACTCGTTTTCGGCGGAGCGGAGGGCGCCGGGTCTCGTTTTCGTGTTTTGCGCTCCCGGACTCGTTTTCGACGGTGCCGAGTGCGTCGGATCTCGTTTTCTTGTTTTGCGCTCCCGGACTCGTTTTTGGGGGTACCGAGGGCGTTGGGTCCCTTTTTCACATTTTGCGCTTCCGGACTCGTTATCGGCGGTACCGAGGGCGTCGGGTCCTGTTTTCATGCTTTGCGCTACCGGACTCGATTTCGGCGGTGCCGAGTGCGTCGTGTCCCGTTGTCATGTTTTGCGCGCCCGAGCTCGTTTTCAGCGGTACCGAGGGCGTCGGGTCTCGTTTTCATGTTTTGCGCTCCCGGACTCGTTTTGGGCGGTGTAGAGTGCGTTGGCTCCCGTTTTCATGTTTTGCGCGTCCGGGCTCTTTTTCAGAGGTTCCGAGGGTGTGGGGTCCCGTTTTCATGTTTTACGCGCCCGGACTCGTTTTCGGAGGTTCCGAGGGCGTCGGGTCCCGTTTTCAAGTTTTGCGAGCCCAGACTCGTTTTCGACGGTACTAAGGGCGTCGGGTCTCGTTTTTATGTTTTGCGCTCCCGGACTCGTTTTCGACGGTGCCGAGTGCGTCGGGTCTCGTTTTCATGTGTTGCGAGTCCAGAGTCGTTTCGGTGGTTCCGAGGGCGTCGGGTCCCGTTTTCATGTTTTACGCGCCCGGACTCGTTTTCGGTGGTTCCTAGGGCGTCGGGTCCAGTTTTCATGTTTTGCGACCCCGGACTCGTTTTCGACTCGCGATCGAGGGCGTCGGGTCTCGTTTTTATGTTTTGTGTTCCCGGACTCGTTTTCGGCGGTAGCGACTGCGTCGAGTCGCGTTTTCATGTTCTGCGCTACCGGACTCGTTTTCGGCGATTCCGAGGGTGTCGGGTCCCGTTTTGATGTTTTGCGTGTCTGGACTCGTTTTCGGCGGTACCGAGGGTGTCGGATCCTGTTTTCATGTTTTGCGCGCCCAGACTCATTTTTGGCGGTACCGAGGGCCCCGGGTCCTGTTTTGATGTTTTGCGCGCCCGGACTCATTTTCGGCGTTACCTAGGGAGTCGGGTCCCGTTTTCATGTTTTGCGCTCCCGGACTCGTTTTGGGCGGTGTAGAGTGCGTTGGCTCCCGTTTTCATGTTTTGCGCGTCCGGACTCGTTTTCGGAGGTTCCGTGGGTGTCGGGTCGCGTTTTCATGTTTTTCGCGCCCGGTCTCGTTTTCGGAGATTCCGAGGGCGTCGGGTCCAGATTTCATGTTTTGCGAGCCCGGACTCGTTTTCGACGGTACTGAGGGCGTCGGGTCCCGTTTTATGTTTTGCGCTCCCGGACTCATTTTCGGTGGTACCGACTGCGTCGAGTCGCGTTTTCATGTTCTGCGCTACCGGACTCGTTTTCGGCGATTCCGAGGGTGTCGGGTCCCGTTTTCATGTTTTGTGCGCCCGGACTCATTTTCGGCGATACCGAGGGTGTCAGATCCCGTTTTCAAGTTTTGCGCGCCCAGACTCATTTTTCGCGGTACCGAGGGCCTCGGGTCCCGTCTTCATGTTTTGCGCTTCCGGACTCGTTATCGGCGGTGCCGAGCGCGTCGGGTCCCGTTTTCATGTTTTGCGCGCCCGGACTCATTTTCGGCTGTACCGAGGATGTCAGATCCCGTTTTCATGTTTTGCGTGCCCGGACTCATTTTTGGCGGTATCGAGGGCCTCGGGTCCCGTTTTCATGTTTTGCGCTCCCGAACTCATTTTCGACGGTGTCGAGCGCGTCGGGTTCCGTTTTCATGTTTTGCGCGCTCGGATTCATTTTCGGCGGAACCGAGGGCGTCGCGTCTCGTTTTCATGTTTTGCGCGCCCGGACTCATTTTCGGCTGTACCGAGTGTGTTGGTCCCGTTTTCATGTTTTGCACGCTCAGACTCGTTTTCGGCGGTGCCGAGTGCCTCGGTCCCGTTTTCATGTTTTGCGCTCCGGGACTCGTTTTCGACGGTGCCGCGTGCGTCGGGTCTCGTTTTCTTGTTTTGCGCGCCCGGACTCTTTTTCGATAGTTCCGAGGGCGCCAGGTCCCGTTTTCATGTTTTGCGCGCCCTGACTCATTTTCGGCGTTACCGAGGGAGTCGGGTCCCGTTTTCATGTTTTGCGCTCCTAGACTTGTTTTCGGCGGTACCTAGGGCGTCGAGTCCCGTTTTCATGTTTTGCGCTACCGGACTCATTTTCGACGATTGCGAGGCGTCGGGTCCCGTTTTCATGTTTTGCGCTAGTCCGGACTCGTTTTCGGCGGTGCAAGTGCGTCGAGTCTCGTTTTCATGTTTTGCGCGCCGGACACTTTTTCGATAGTTCCGAGGGCGCCGGTCCCGTTTTCATGTTTTGCGCGCCGGATTCGTTTTCGGCGGATCAAGGAGGGAGTCGCGTCTCGTTTTCATGTTTTGCGCGCCGGACTCGTTTTCGGCGGATGCACCGAGTGCGTCGGGTCCCGTTTTCATGTTTTGCCCTCGGACTCGTTTTCGCGCGATATCGAGGGCGTCGGTCCCGTTTTCATGTTTTGCGCGCCGGACTCGTTTTCGATCGGTGCGAGAGCGTCGGGTCCCGTTTTCATGTTTTTTTCGCGCCGAACTCATTTTCGGCGGTCGACCGATGGCGTTGCGTCCCGTTTTCATGTTTTGCGCGCCCGGAATCGTTTTCGGCGGTACCGAGAACATCGGGTCCCTTTTTCATGTTTTGCACGCCCGGACTATTTTTCGACGATACCGATGGCGTTGCGTCCCGTTTTCATGTTTTGCGCGCCCGGACTCGTTTTCAGCGGTACCGAGAACATCGGGTCCCGTTTTCATGTTTTGCGCGTCCGGACTCTTTTTCGGAGGTTCCGAGGGTGTCGGGTCCCGTTTTCATGTTTTACGCGCCCGGACTCGTTTTCGGTGGTTCCGAGGGCGTCGGGTCCAGTTTTCATGTTTTGCGAGCCCGGACTCCTTTTCGACGGTACTGAGGGCGTCGGGTCTCGTTTTTATGTTTTGCGCTCCCGGACTCGTTTTCGGCGGTACCGACTGCGTCGAATCGCGTTTTCATGTTCTGCGCTACCGGACTCGTTTTCGGGAATTCCGAGGGTGTCGAGTCCCGTTTTGATGTTTTGCGCGCCCGGACTCGTTTTCGGCGGTAGCGAGGGTGTCGGATCCCGTTTTCATGTTTTGCGCGCCCAGACTCATTTTTGACGGTACCGAGGGCCCCGGGTCCCGTTTTGATGTTTTGCGCGCCCGGACTCATTTTCGGCGTTACCCAGGGAGTCTGGTCCCGTTTTCATGTTTTGCGCTCTCGGACTCGTTTTGGGCGGTGTAGAGTGTGTTGGCTCCGTTTTCATGTTTTGCGCGTCCGGACTCGTTTCGAGGTTCCGAGGGTGTCGGGTCGTGTTTTCATGTTTTTCGCGCCGGACTCGTTTCGGAGATTCCGAGGGCGTCGGGTCCGATTTTCATGTTTTGCGAGCCGGACTCGTTTTCGACGGTGCGAGGGCGTCGGGTCTCGTTTTTATGTTTTGCGCTCCGGACTCATTTTCGACGATGCACCGACCGCGTCGAGTCGCGTTTTCATGCTCGCGCTACGGACTCGTTTTCGGCGATTCCGAGGGTGTCGGGTCCCGTTTTCTTGTTTTGCGCGCCCGGACTCATTTTCGGCGATACCGAGGGTGTCCGATCCCGTTTTCAAGTTTTGTGCGCCCAGACTCATTTTTGGCGGTACCGAGGGCCTCTGGTCCCGTCTTCATGTTTTGCGTTACCGGACTCGTTTTCCACGTTGCCGCTGGCGTCGTGTCTCGTTTTCTTGTTTTGCGCGCCCGGACTCTTTTTCGACGATGCCGAGCGCGCCGGGTCCCGTTTTCATGTTTTGTGCGCCCGGATTCGTTTTCGGCGGATCCGAGGGCGTCGCGTCTCGTTTTCATGTTTTGCGCGCCCGGACTCGTTTTCGGCGGTACCGAGTGCGTCGGGTCCCGTTTTCATGTTTTTCGTGCCGGACTCTTTTTTGGCGGTGCGATGGCGTTGCGTCCCGTTTTCATGTTTTGCGCGCCGGAATCGTTTCGGCGGTACCTCGAACATCGGGTCTCGTTTTCATGTTTTGCACACCCGGACTCTTTTTCGACGATACCGAGAACATCGGGTCCCGTTTTCATGTTTTGCACGCCCGGACACTTTTTCGACGATACCGATGACGTCGCATCCCGTTTTCATGTTTTGCGCGCCCGGACTCGTTTTCGGTGGTAACGAGAGCATCGGGTCTCGTTTTCATGTTTTGCGCTCCCTGACTCGTTTTTGGGGGTACCGAGGGTGTCGAGTCCCGTTTTCATATTTTGCGCTCCCGGACTCCTTTTGGGCGGTGTAGAGTGCGTTTTGGCTCCCGTTTTCATGTTTTGCGCGTCCGGACTCGTTTTCGGAGGTTCCGAGGGTGTCGGGTCCCGTTTTCATGTTGTACGCGCCGGACTCGTTTCGGAGGTTTCGAGGGTGTCGGGTCCCGTTTTCAAGTTTTGCGAGCCGGGCTCGTTTCGACGGCCCCGAGGGCGTCGGGTCTCGTTTTTATGTTTTGCGCTCCGGACTCATTTTCGGCGATTCGCGACTCGGGCGTCGAGGCGTCGGGTCCGTTTTCATATTTTGCTAGCCGGACTCGTTTCGGCGGTACTGAGGGCGTCAGGTCTCGTTTTCATGTTTTGCACTCCGGACTCGTTTTCGACGGTGCCGAGTGCGTCGGATCTCGTTTTCTTGTTTTGCTCGCCCGGACTCATTTTCGGCGGTACTGAGGGCGTCGGATCCCATTTTCATGTTTTGCGCGGCCGGACTCATTTTCGGCTTTAACGAGGGAGTCGGGTCCCGTTTTCATGTTTTGCGCTCCCGAACGCTTTTTCGGCGGTGTAGAGTGCGTCGGCTCTCGTTTTCATGTTTCGCGCGTCCGGACTCGTTTTCTTTGGTTCCGAGGGCGTCGGGTCCCGTTTTCAAGTTTTGCAAGCCCGGACTCGTTTTCGACGGTACTGAGGGCGTCGGTTCTAATTTTTATGTTTTGCGCTCCCGGACTCATTTTCGGCGATACGCCGATTGCGTCGAGTCGCGTTTCCATGTTTCGCGCGCTACGGACTCATTTTCGGCGATTCCGAGGGCGTCGGGTCCCGTTTTCATGTTTTGCGAGCCCGGACTTGTTTTCGACGGTACTGAGGGCGTTGGGTCTCGTTTTCATGTTTTGCGCTCCCGGACTCGTTTTCGACGGTGTCGAGTGCGTCGGGTCTCGTTTTCTTGTTTTGCGCGCCCGGACTCATTTTCCACGGTACTGTGGGCGTCGGGTCCCGTTTTCATGTTTTGCGCGCCCGGACTCATTTTCGGCTTTACCGAGGGAGTCGGGTCCCGTTTTCATGTTTTGCGCTCCCGAACTCGTTTTCGACGGTGTAGAGTGCGTCAGCTCTCGTTTTCATGTTTTGCGCGTCCGGACTCGTTTTCGGAGGTTCCGAGGGCGTCGGGTCCCGTTTTCAAGTTTTGCGAGCCAGGACTCGTTTTCGATGGTACTGAGGGCGTCGGGTCTGGTTTTTATGTTTTGCGCTCCCGGACTCATTTTCGGCGATAACGACTGCGTCGAGTCGCTTTTTCATGTTCTGCGCTACCGGACTCGTTTTCGGCGATTCCGAGGGCGTCGGGTCTTTTTTATCATGTTTTGCGCGCCCGGACTCGTTTTCGGCGGTAGCGAAGGTGTCGGATCCCGTTTTCATGTTTTGCGCGCCGAGACTCATTTTTGGCGGTACCGAGGGCCTCGGGTCCTGTTTTCATGTTTTGCGCTACCAGACACGTTTTCGACGGTGCCGAGCGCGTCGGGTCCCATTTTCATGTTTTGCGCGCCCCGGACTCATTTTCGGCGGTACCGAGGGAGTCGGATCCCGTTTTCATGTTTTGCGTGCCCGGATTCATTTTTGGCGGTATCGAGGGAGTCGGGTCCCATTTTCATGTTTTGCGCTCCCGGACTCGTTTTCGACGGTGCCGAGCGCGTCGGGTCTGTTTTCATGTTTTGCGCGCTCGGATTCGTTTTCGGCAGAACCGAGGGCGTCGGGTCCCATTTTCATGTTTTGCGCTCCCGGACTCATTTTTGGGGGTGCCGAGTGCGTCGGGTCCCGTTTTCATGTTTTGCGCTCCAGGACTTGTTTTGGGCGGTGTAGAGTGTGTCGGCTCTCGTTTTCATGTTTTGCGCGTCGGACTCATTTTGGAGGTTCCGATGGCGTCGGGTCCCGTTTTCATGTTTTACGCGCGGGACTCGTTTTTGGGGGTACCGAGGGCGTCAGGTCCCTTTTTCACATTTTGCGCTTCCGGACTCGTTATCGGCGGTACCGAGGGCGTCGGGTCCCGTTTTCATGTTTTGCGCTACCGGACTCGTTTTCGGCGGTTCCGAGGGCGTCGGGTCCCGTTTTCATTTTTTGCGCGCCCGGAGTCATTTTAGATGAGACCGAGGGCCTCGGGTACCATTTTCATGTTTTGCGCTCCCGGACTCATTTTCGACGATGTCGAGCGCGTCGGGTTCCGTTTTCATGTTTTGCGCGCTCGGATTCATTTTCGGCGGAACCGAGGGCGTCGCGTCTCGTTTTCATGTTTTGCGCGCCCGGACTCATTTTCGGCTGTACCGAGTGTGTTGGTCCCGTTTTCATGTTTTGCACGCTCAGACTCGTTTTCGGCGGTGCCGAGTGCCTCGGTCCCGTTTTCATGTTTTGCGCTCCGGGACTCGTTTTCGACGGTGCCGCGTGCGTCGGGTCTCGTTTTCTTGTTTTGCGCGCCCGGACTCTTTTTCGATAGTTCCGAGGGCGCCAGGTCCCGTTTTCATGTTTTGCGCGCCCTGACTCATTTTCGGCGTTACCGAGGGAGTCGGGTCCCGTTTTCATGTTTTGCGCTCCTAGACTTGTTTTCGGCGGTACATTGGGCGTCGAGTCCCGTTTTCATGTTTTGCGCTACCGGACTCGTTTTCGGCGGTTCCGAGGGCGTCGGGTCCCGTTTTCATGTTTTGCGCTACCGGACTCGTTTTCGACGGTGCCAAGTGCGTCGAGTCTCGTTTTCTTGTTTTGCGCGCCCGGACACTTTTTCGATAGTTCCGAGGGCGCCGGGTCCCGTTTTCATGTTTTGCGCGCCCGGATTCGTTTTCGGCGGATCCAAGGGAGTCGCGTCTCGTTTTCATGTTCTGAGCGCCCGGACTCGTTTTCGGCGGTACCGAGTGCGTCGGGTCCCGTTTTCATGTTTTGCACGATCGGACTCGTTTTCAGCGATATCGAGGGCGTCGGGTCCCGTTTTCATGTTTTGCGCGCCCGGACTCGTTTTCGATGGTGCGAGAGCGTCGGGTCCGTTTTCATGTTTTTCGCGCCGAACTCTTTTCGGCGTGCATGCGATGGCGTTGCGTCCGTTTTCATGTTTTGCGCGCCGGAATCGTTTTCGGCGGTGCGAGAACATCGGGTCCCTTTTTCATGTTTTGCACGCCGGACTATTTTTCGACGATACCGATGGCGTTGCGTCCCGTTTTCATGTTTTGCGCGCCGGACTCGTTTTCGGCGTGCACGAGAACATCGGGTCCCGTTTTCATGTTTTGCACGCCGGACTCTTTTTCGACGATACCGATGGCGTCGCATCCCGTTTTTATGTTTTGCGCGCCCGGACTCGTTTTCGACGGTAACGAGAGCATCGGGTCCCGTTTTCATGTTTTGCGCTCCCCGACTCGTTTTTGGGGGTACCGAGGGCGTCGGGTCCCGTTTTCATATTTTGCGCTCCGGACTCGTTTTGGGCGGTGTAGAGTGCGTTGGCTCCGTTTTCATGTTTTGCGCGTCCGGACTCTTTTCGGAGGTTCCGAGGGTGTCGGGTCCCGTTTTCATGTTTTACGCGCCGGACTCGTTTCGGTGGTTCCGAGGGCGTCGGGTCCAGTTTTCATGTTTTGCGAGCCGGACTCCTTTTCGACGGCATGCGAGGGCGTCGGGTCTCGTTTTTATGTTTTGCGCTCCCGGACTCGTTTCGGCGTGCAGTCTCGCGTCGAATCGCGTTTTCATGTTCTGCGCTACCGGACTCGTTTTCGGGAATTCCGAGGGTGTCGAGTCCCGTTTTGATGTTTTGCGCGCCCGGACTCGTTTTCGGCGGTACCGAGGGTGTCGGATCCCGTTTTCATGTTTTGCGCGCCCAGACTCATTTTTGACGGTACCGAGGGCCCCGGGTCCCGTTTTGATGTTTTGCGCGCCCGGACTCATTTTCGGCGTTACCCAGGGAGTCTGGTCCCGTTTTCATGTTTTGCGCTCTCGGACTCGTTTTGGGCGTGTAGAGTGTGTTGGCTCCCGTTTTCATGTTTTGCGCGTCCGGACTCGTTTTCAGAGGTTCCGAGGGTGTCGGGTCGTGTTTTCATGTTTTTCGCGCCCGGACTCGTTTTCGGAGATTCCGAGGGCGTCGGGTCCAGTTTTCATGTTTTGCGAGCCCGGACTCGTTTTCGACGGTACTGAGGGCGTCGGGTCTCGTTTTTATGTTTTGCGCTCCCGGACTCATTTTCGACGGTACCGACTGCGTCGAGTCGCGTTTTCATGCTCTGCGCTACCGGACTCGTTTTCGGCGATTCCGAGGGTGTCGGGTCCCGTTTTCTTGTTTTGCGCGCCCGGACTCATTTTCGGCGATACCGAGGGTGTCCGATCCCGTTTTCAAGTTTTGTGCGCCCGGACTCATTTTTGGCGGTACCGAGGGCCTCTGGTCCCGTCTTCATGTTTTGCGTTACCGGACTCGTTTTCCACGTTGCCGCTGGCGTCGTGTCTCGTTTTCTTGTTTTGCGCGCCCGGACTCTTTTTCGACGATGCCGAGCGCGCCGGGTCCCGTTTTCATGTTTTGTGCGCCCGGATTCGTTTTCGGCGGATCCGAGGGCGTCGCGTCTCGTTTTCATGTTTTGCGCGCCCGGACTCGTTTTCGGCGGTACCGAGTGCGTCGGGTCCCGTTTTCATGTTTTTCGCGCCCGGACTCTTTTTCGGCGGTACCGATGGCGTTGCGTCCCGTTTTCATGTTTTGCGCGCCCGGAATCGTTTTCGGCGGTACCTCGAACATCGGGTCTCGTTTTCATGTTTTGCACACCCGGACTCTTTTTCGACGATACCGAGAACATCGGGTCCCGTTTTCATGTTTTGCACGCCCGGACACTTTTTCGACGATACCGATGACGTCGCATCCCGTTTTCATGTTTTGCGCGCCCGGACTCGTTTTCGGTGGTAACGAGAGCATCGGGTCTCGTTTTCATGTTTTGCGCTCCCGACTCGTTTTGGGGGTGCGAGGGTGTCGAGTCCCGTTTTCATATTTTGCGCTCCGGACTCCTTTTGGGCGGTGTAGAGTGCGTTTTGGCTCCGTTTTCATGTTTTGCGCGTCCGGACTCGTTTTCGGAGGTTCCGAGGGTGTCGGGTCCCGTTTTCATGTTGTACGCGCCCGGACTCGTTTTCGGAGGTTTCGAGGGTGTCGGGTCCCGTTTTCAAGTTTTGCGAGCCCGGGCTCGTTTTCGACGGTCCTGAGGGCGTCGGGTCTCGTTTTTATGTTTTGCGCTCCCGGACTCATTTTCGGCGATACCGACTGCGTCGAGTCTCGTTTTCATGTTCTGCGCTACCGGACTCGTTTTCGGCGATTCCGAGGGCGTCGGGTCCCGTTTTCATATTTTGCTAGCCCGGACTCGTTTTCGGCGGTACTGAGGGCGTCAGGTCTCGTTTTCATGTTTTGCACTCCCGGACTCGTTTTCGACGGTGCCGAGTGCGTCGGATCTCGTTTTCTTGTTTTGCTCGCCCGGACTCATTTTCGGCGGTACTGAGGGCGTCGGATCCCATTTTCATGTTTTGCGCGGCCGGACTCATTTTCGGCTTTAACGAGGGAGTCGGGTCCCGTTTTAATGTTTTGCGCTCCCGAACGCTTTTTCGGCGGTGTAGAGTGCGTCGGCTCTCGTTTTCATGTTTCGCGCGTCCGGACTCGTTTTCTTTGGTTCCGAGGGCGTCAGGTCCCGTTTTCAAGTTTTGCAAGCCCGGACTCGTTTTCGACGGATCTGAGGGCGTCGGTTCTAATTTTTATGTTTTGCGCTCCCGGACTCATTTTCGGCGATACCGACTGCGTCGAGTCGCGTTTCCATGTTCTGCGCTACCGGACTCATTTTCGGCGATTCCGAGGGCGTCGGGTCCCGTTTTCATGTTTTGCGAGCCCGGACTTGTTTTCGACGGTGCGAGGGCGTTGGGTCCCGTTTTCACGTTTTGCGCTCCCGGACTCGTTTTCGACGGTGTCGAGTGCGTCGGGTCTCGTTTTCTTGTTTTGCGCGCCGGACTCATTTTCCACGCATCGTGGGCGTCGGGTCCCGTTTTCATGTTTTGCGCGCCGGACTCATTTTCGGCTTTACCGAGGGAGTCAGGTCCCGTTTTCATGTTTTGCGCTCCCGAACTCGTTTTCGACGGTGTAGAGTGCGTCAGCTCTCGTTTTCATGTTTTGCGCGTCCGGACTCGTTTTCGGAGGTTCCGAGGGCGTCGGGTCCCGTTTTCAAGTTTTGCGAGCCAGGACTCGTTTTCGATGGTACTGAGGGCGTCGGGTCTGGTTTTTATGTTTTGCGCTCCCGGACTCATTTTCGGCGATAACGACTGCGTCGAGTCGCTTTTTCATGTTCTGCGCTACCGGACTCGTTTTCGGCGATTCCGAGGGCGTCGGGTCTTTTTTATCATGTTTTGCGCGCCCGGACTCGTTTTCGGCGGTAGCGAAGGTGTCGGATCACGTTTTCATGTTTTGCGCGCCGAGACTCATTTTTGGCGGTAGCGAGGGCCTCGGGTCCTGTTTTCATGTTTTGCGCTACCAGACACGTTTTCGACGGTGCCGAGCGCGTCGGGTCCCATTTTCATGTTTTGCGCGCCCCGGACTCATTTTCGGCGGTAGCGAGGGAGTCGGATCCCGTTTTCATGTTTTGCGTGCCCGGATTCATTTTTGGCGGTATCGAGGGAGTCGGGTCCCATTTTCATGTTTTGCGCTCCCGGACTCGTTTTCGACGGTGCCGAGCGCGTCGGGTCCTGTTTTCATGTTTTGCGCGCTCGGATTCGTTTTCGGCAGAACCGAGGGCGTCGGGTCCCATTTTCATGTTTTGCGCTCCCGGACTCATTTTTGGGGGTGCCGAGTGCGTCGGGTCCCGTTTTCATGTTTTGCGCTCCAGGACTTGTTTTGGGCGGTGTAGAGTGTGTCGGCTCTCGTTTTCATGTTTTGCGCGTCCGGACTCATTTTGGAGGTTCCGATGGCGTCGGGTCCCGTTTTCATGTTTTACGCGCCGGGACTCGTTTTTGGGGGTACCGAGGGCGTCAGGTCCCTTTTTCACATTTTGCGCTTCCGGACTCGTTATCGGCGGTACCGAGGGCGTCGGGTCCCGTTTTCATGTTTTGCGCTACCAGACTCGTTTTCAGCGGTTCCGAGGGCGTCGGGTCCCGTTTTCATTTTTTGCGCGCCCGGAGTCATTTTAGATGAGACCGAGGGCCTCGGGTACCGTTTTCATGTTTTGCGCTCCCGGACTCATTTTCGACGATGTCGAGCGCGTCGGGTTCCGTTTTCATGTTTTGCGCGCTCGGATTCATTTTCGGCGGAACCGAGGGCGTCGCGTCTCGTTTTCATGTTTTGCGCGCCCGGACTCATTTTCGGCTGTACCGAGTGTGTTGGTCCCGTTTTCATGTTTTGCACGCCGGACTCTTTTTCGGCGGTGCGAGTGCCTCGGTCCCGTTTTCATGTTTTGCGCGCCGGACTCGTTTTCGACGGTGCCGCGTGCGTGCGGGTCTCGTTTTCTTGTTTTGCGCGCCGGACTCTTTTTCGATAGTTCCGAGGGCGCGAGTCCCGTTTTCATGTTTTGCGCTCCCGACTCATTTTGGGCGTTACGAGGGAGTCGGGTCCCGTTTTCATGTTTTGCGCTCCTAGACTTGTTTTTCGGCGGTGCACCTGAGGGCGTCGAGTCCGTTTTCATGTTTTGCGCTACTGGACTCGTTTTCGGCGGTTCCGAGGGCGTCAGGTCCCGTTTTCATGTTTTGCGCTACCAGACTCGTTTTCGACGGTGCCAAGTGCGTCGAGTCTCGTTTTCTTGTTTTGCGCGCCCGGACTCGTTTTCGGCGGATCCAAGGGAGTCGCGTCTCGTTTTCATGTTCTGAGCGCCCGGACTCGTTTTCGGCGGTACCGAGTGCGTCGGGTCCCGTTTTCATGTTTTGCACGATCGGACTCGTTTTCAGCGATATCGAGGGCGTCGGGTCCCGTTTTCATGTTTTGCGCGCCCGGACTCGTTTTCGATGGTGCGAGAGCGTCGGGTCCCGTTTTCATGTTTTTCGCGCCGAACTCTTTTTCGGCGGATCGATGGCGTTGCGTCCGTTTTCATGTTTTGCGCGCCGGAATCGTTTTCGGCGTATCGAGAACATCGGGTCCCTTTTTCATGTTTTGCACGCCGGACTATTTTTCGACGATACCGATGGCGTCGCGTCCCGTTTTCATGTTTTGCGCGCCGGACTCGTTTTTGTTTTGCGCTCCGGTGCACGAGAACATCGGGTCCGTTTTCATATTTTGCACGCCGGACTCTTTTTCGACGATACCGATGGCGTCGCATCCCGTTTTCATGTTTTGCGCGCCGAACTCGTTTTCGACGGTAACGAGAGCATCGGGTCCCGTTTTCATGATTTGCGCTCCCTGACTCGTTTTTGGGGGTACCGAGGGCGTCGAGTCCCGTTTTCATATTTTGCGCTCCCGGACTCGTTTTGGGCGGTGTAGAGTGCGTTGGCTCCCGTTTTCATGTTTTGCGCGTCCGGACTCTTTTTCGGAGGTTCCGAGGGTGTCGGGTCCCGTTTTCATGTTTTACGCGCCCGGACTCGTTTTCGGTGGTTCCGAGGGCGTCGGGTCCAGTTTTCATGTTTTGCGAGCCCGGACTCCTTTTCGACGGTACTGAGGGCGTCGGGTCTCGTTTTTATGTTTTGCGCTCCCGGACTCGTTTTCGGCGGTACCGACTGCGTCGAATCGCGTTTTCATGTTCTGCGCTACCGGACTCGTTTTCGGGAATTCCGAGGGTGTCGAGTCCCGTTTTGATGTTTTGCGCGCCCGGACTCGTTTTCGGCGGTAGCGAGGGTGTCGGATCCCGTTTTCATGTTTTGCGCGCCCAGACTCATTTTTGACGGTAGCGAGGGCCCCGGGTCCCGTTTTGATGTTTTGCGCGCCCGGACTCATTTTCGGCGTTACCCAGGGAGTCTGGTCCCGTTTTCATGTTTTGCGCTCTCGGACTCGTTTTGGGCGGTGTAGAGTGTGTTGGCTCCCGTTTTCATGTTTTGCGCGTCCGGACTCGTTTTCAGAGGTTCCGAGGGTGTCGGGTCGTGTTTTCATGTTTTTCGCGCCGGACTCGTTTCGGAGATTCCGAGGCGTCGGGTCCGTTTTCATGTTTTGCGAGCCGGACTCGTTTTCGACGCATGACGAGGGCGTCGGGTCTCGTTTTTATGTTTTGCGCTCCCGGACTCATTTTCGACGATGCCGATGGCGTCGAGTCGCGTTTTCATGTTTTGCGCGCCAGACTCGTTTTCGGGAATTCCGAGGGTGTCGGGTCCCGTTTTGTTGTTTTGCGCGCCCGGACTCATTTTCGGCGATACCGAGGGTGTCCGATCCCGTTTTCAAGTTTTGTGCGCCCAGACTCATTTTTGGCGGTACCGAGGGCCTCTGGTCCCGTCTTCATGTTTCGCGTTATCGGACTCGTTTTCCACGTTGCCGCTGGCGTCGTGTCTCGTTTTCTTGTTTTGCGCGCCCGGACTCTTTTTCGACGATGCCGAGCGCGCCGGGTCCCGTTTTCATGTTTTGTGCGCCCGGATTCGTTTTCGGCGGATCCGAGGGCGTCGCGTCTCGTTTTCATGTTTTGCGCGCCCGGACTCGTTTTCGGCGGTGCGAGTGCGTCGGGTCCCGTTTTCATGTTTTTCGCGCCCGGACTCTTTTTCGGCGGTACCGATGGCGTTGCGTCCCGTTTTCATGTTTTGCGCGCCCGGAATCGTTTTCGGCGGTACCTCGAACATCGGGTCTCGTTTTCATGTTTTGCACACCCGGACTCTTTTTCGACGATACCGAGAACATCGGGTCCCGTTTTCATGTTTTGCACGCCCGGACACTTTTTCGACGATACCGATGACGTCGCATCCCGTTTTCATGTTTTGCGCGCCCGGACTCGTTTTCGGTGGTAACGAGAGCATCGGGTCCCGTTTTCATGTTTTGCGCTCCCTGACTCGTTTTTGGGGGTACCGAGGGTGTCGAGTCCCGTTTTCATATTTTGCGCTCCCGGACTCCTTTTGGGCGGTGTAGAGTGCGTTTTGGCTCCCGTTTTCATGTTTTGCGCGTCCGGACTCGTTTTCGGAGGTTCCGAGGGTGTCGGGTCCCGTTTTCATGTTGTACGCGCCGGACTCGTTTCGGAGGTTTCGAGGGTGTCGGGTCCCGTTTTCAAGTTTTGCGAGCCCGGCTCGTTTCGCTTGATGCAGGGCGTCGGGTCTCGTTTTTATGTTTTGCGCTCCCGGACTCATTTTCGGCGATACCGACTGCGTCGAGTCTCGTTTTCATGTTTTGCGCTACCGGACTCAGTTTTCGGCGATTCCGAGGGCGTCGGGTCCCGTTTTCATATTTTGCTAGCCCGGACTCGTTTTCGGCGGTACTGAGGGCGTCAGGTCTCGTTTTCATGTTTTGCACTCCCGGACTCGTTTTCGACGGTGCCGAGTGCGTCGGATCTCGTTTTCTTGTTTTGCTCGCCCGGACTCATTTTCGGCGGTACTGAGGGCGTCGGATCCCATTTTAATGTTTTGCGCTCGGACTCCGAAGTCGGGTCCCGTTTTAATGTTTTTCCCGAACGCTTTTCGGGTGTAGAGTGCGTCGGCTCTCGTTTTCATGTTTCGCGCGTCCGGACTCGTTTTCTTTGGTTCCGAGGGCGTCAGGTCCCGTTTTCAAGTTTTGCAAGCCCGGACTCGTTTTCGACGGTACTGAGGGCGTCGGTTCTAATTTTTATGTTTTGCGCTCCCGGACTCATTTTCGGCGATACCGACTGCGTCGAGTCGCGTTTCCATGTTCTGCGCTACCGGACTCATTTTCGGCGATTTCGAGGGCGTCGGGTCCCGTTTTCATGTTTTGCGAGCCCGGACTTGTTTTCGACGGTACTGAGGGCGTTGGGTCTCGTTTTCATGTTTTGCGCTCCCGGACTCGTTTTCGACGGTGTCGAGTGCGTCGGGTCTCGTTTTCTTGTTTTGCGCGCCCGGACTCATTTTCCACGGTACTGTGGGCGTCGGGTCCCGTTTTCATGTTTTGCGCGCCCGGACTCATTTTCGGCTTTACCGAGGGAGTCAGGTCCCGTTTTCATGTTTTGCGCTCCCGAACTCATTTTCGACGGTGTAGAGTGCGTCAGCTCTCGTTTTCATGTTTTGCGCGTCCGGACTCGTTTTCGGAGGTTCCGAGGGCGTCGGGTCCCGTTTTCAAGTTTTGCGAGCCAGGACTCGTTTTCGATGGTACTGAGGGCGTCGGGTCTGGTTTTTATGTTTTGCGCTCCCGGACTCATTTTCGGCGATAACGACTGCGTCGAGTCGCGTTTTCATGTTCGCGCTACGGACTCGTTTTCGGCGATTCGAGGGCGTCGGGTCTTTTTTATCATGTTTTGCGCGCCGGACTCGTTTCGGCGGTGCAGAAGGTGTCGGATCCCGTTTTCATGTTTTGCGCGCCGAGACTCATTTTTGGCGATGCAGGGGCCTCGGGTCCGTTTTCATGTTTTGCGCTACCGGACACGTTTTCGACGGTGCGAGCGCGTCGGGTCCCATTTTCATGTTTTGCGCGCCCGGACTCATTTTCGGCGGTAGCGAGGGAGTCGGATCCCGTTTTCATGTTTTGCGTGCCCGGATTCATTTTTGGCGGTATCGAGGGAGTCGGGTCCCATTTTCATGTTTTGCGCTCCCGGACTCGTTTTCGACGGTGCCGAGCGCGTCGGGTCCTGTTTTCATGTTTTGCGCGCTCGGATTCGTTTCGGCGGAGCGAGGGCGTCGGGTCCCATTTTCATGTTTTGCGCTCCCGGACTCATTTTGGGGGTGCCGAGTGCGTCGGGTCCCGTTTTCATGTTTTGCGCTCCAGGACTTGTTTTGGGCGGTGTAGAGTGTGTCGGCTCTCGTTTTCATGTTTTGCGCGCGTCGGACTCATTTTGGAGGTTCCGATGGCGTCGGGTCCCGTTTTCATGTTTTACGCGCGGGACTCGTTTTGGGGGTACCGAGGGCGTCAGGTCCCTTTTTCACATTTTGCGCTTCCGGACTCGTTATCGGCGCATGCGAGGGCGTCGGGTCCCGTTTTCATGTTTTGCGCTACCAGACTCGTTTTCAGCGGTTCCGAGGGCGTCGGGTCCCGTTTTCATTTTTTGCGCGCCCGGAGTCATTTTAGATGAAACCGAGGGCCTCGGGTACCGTTTTCATGTTTTGCGCTCCCGGACTCATTTTCGACGATGCCGAGCGTGCCGTGTCCCGTTTTCATTTTTTGCGCGCCCGGAATCGTTTTCAGCGGATCCGAGGGCGTCGCGTCCTGTTTTCTTGTTTTGCGCGCCTGGACTCGTTTTCGGCGGTATCGAGAACATCGGGTCCAGTTTTCATGTTTTGCACGCCCGGACTCTTTTTCGACGATACCGATGGCGTCGCATTCCATTTTCATGTTTTACGCGCCTGGACTCGTTTTCGGCGGTAGCGAGAGCTTCGGGTCCCGTTTTCATGTTTTGCGCTCCCGGACTCGTTTTCGGCGGTACCGAGAACATCGAGTCCTGTTTTCATGTTTTGTGCTCCCGGACTCATTTTTGGGGGTGCCGAGTGCGTCGGGTCCCGTTTTCATGTTTTGCGCTCCAGGACTTGTTTTGGGCGGTGTAGAGTGTGTCGGCTCTCGTTTTCATGTTTTGCGCGTCCGGACTCATTTTGGAGGTTCCGATGGCGTCGGGTCCCGTTTTCATGTTTTACGCGCCGGGACTCGTTTTTGGGGGTACCGAGGGCGTCAGGTCCCTTTTTCACATTTTGCGCTTCCGGACTCGTTATCGGCGGTAGCGAGGGCGTCGGGTCCCGTTTTCATGTTTTGCGCTACCGGACTCGTTTTCGGCGGTTCCGAGGGCGTCGGGTCCCGTTTTCATTTTTTGCGTGCCCGGAGTCATTTTAGATGAGACCGAGGGCCTCGGGTACCGTTTTCATGTTTTGCGCTCCCGGACTCATTTTCGACGATGCCGAGCGCGCCGTGTCCCGTTTTCATTTTTTGCGCGCCCGGAATCGTTTTCAGCGGATCCGAGGGCGTCGCGTCCCGTTTTCTTGTTTTGCGCGCCTGGACTCGTTTTCGGCGGTATCTAGAACATCGGGTCCAGTTTTCATGTTTTGCACGCCCGGACTCTTTTTCGACGATACCGATGGCGTCGCATTCCATTTTCATGTTTTACGCGCCTGGACTCGTTTTCGGCGGTAGCGAGAGCTTCGGGTCCCGTTTTCATGTTTTGCGCTCCCGGACTCGTTTTCGGCGGTACCGAGAACATCGGGTCCCGTTTTCATGTTTTGTGCTCCCGGACTCGTTTTTGGGAGTACCGAGGGCGTTTGGTCCCTTTTACACGTTTTGCGCTTTCGGGTTCGTTTTCGGCGGTACCGAGGGCGTCGGATCCTATTTTCATGTTTTGAGCGCACGGGCTCGTTTTCGGCGGTGCCGAGTGGGTCGGGTCCCGTTCTCATGTTTTGCGCGCCAGGGCTCGTTTTCAGCGGTACCGAGGGCGTCGGGTCCCGTTTTCATGTTTTGCGCTCCCGGACTCGTTTTAGGCGGTGTAGAGTGTGTCGGGTCCCGTTTTCATGTTTTGCGCGTCCGGACTCATTTTCGGAGGTTTCGTGGGCGTCGGGTCCCGTTTTCATGTTATACGCGTCCGGACTCGTTTTCGGAGGTTCCGAGGGCCTCTGGTCCCGTTTTCATGTTTTACGCGCCCGGACTCGTTTTACGCGGTAGCGAGGGCGTCGGGTACAGTTTTAATGTTTTGCGCTCCTGGACTCATTTTCGACGGTGCTGAGTGCGTCGGGTCCCGTTTTCATGTTTTGCGCGCCCGGACTAGTTTTCGGCGATACCGAGTGTGTCGGGTCTCGTTTTCATGTTTTAAGCGCCCGAACTCATGTTCGGCGTACCGAGGGCGTCGGGTCCCGTTTTCATGTTTTACGCGCCCGAACTCGTTTTCGGCGGTACCGACGGCGTCGGGTCCCGTTTTCATGTTTTGCGCGCCCGGGCCCGTTTTGGTCGTTACCGAGGACGTCGGGTCCCGTTTTTATGTTTTGCGCGCCCGAACTCTTTTTCGGCGGTACCGATGGCGTCGCGTCCAGTTTTCATGTTTTGCGCGCCCGGACTCATTTTTCGGCGCATGCGAGAGCATCGGGTCCAGTTTTCATGTTTTGCGCGCCCGGACTCGTTTTTGGGGGTAGCGAGTGCGTCGGGTCCCGTTTTCATGGTTTGCGCGCCCGGACATCTTTTCGGCGGTACGAGAACATCGGGTCCCGTTTTCATGTTTTGCACGCCTAGACTCTTTTTCGACGATACTGATGGCGTCGCGTCCCGTTTTCATGTTTTGCGCGCCCGTACTCGTTTTCGGCGGTACCGAGGGCGTCGGGTCCTGTTTTCATGTTTCGAGCTACTGGACTCGATTTCGACAGTGCCGAGTGCGTCGGGTCCAGTTTTCATGTTTTGCGCGCCCGAACTCATGTTCGGCTGTACCGAGGGCGTCGGGTCCCGTTTTAATGTTTTTTCGCGCCCGGACTTGTTTTCGGCGGTACCGATGGCGTCGGGTCCCATTTTGATGTCTTGCGCGCCCGAACTCCTTTTCGGCGATACCGATGGCGTCGCATCCAGTTTTAATGTTTTGCGCCCGGACTCGTTTTCGGCGGTACCGAGGGCTTCGGGTCCCGTTTTCATGTTTTACGCGCCCGGACTCATTTTTGGCGGTACCGAGAGCATCGGGTCCAGTTTTCATGTTTTGCGCGCCCGGACTCGTTTTTGGGGGTACCGAGTGCGTCGGGTCCCGTTTTCATGGTTTGCGCACCCGGACTCCTTTTCGGCGGTACCGAGAACATCGCGTCCCGTTTCCATGTTTTGCACGCCCAGACTCTTTTTCGACGATACCGATGGCGTCGCGTCCCGTTTTCATGTTTTGCGCGCCCGGACTCGTTTTCGGCGGTACCGAGGGCGTCGGGTCCTGTTTTTGATGTTTCGAGCTACCGGACTCGATTTCGGCGGTGCCGAGGGAGTCGTGTCCCGTTGTCATGTTTTGCGCGCCCGAGATCTTTTTCAGCGGTACCGAGGGCGTCGGGTCCCATTTTAATGTTTTGCGCTCCGAACTCTTTTAGGGCGGTGTAGAGTGTGTCGGCTCCCGTTTTCATGTTTTGCGCGTCCGGACTCTTTTTTGGAGGTTCCGAGGGCGTGGGGTACCGTTTTCATGTTTTACGCGCTCGGACTCGTTTTCGGAGGTTCCGAGGGCGTTGGGTCCCGTTTTCATGTTTTGCGAGCCCGGACTCGTTTTCGGCGGTACTGAGGGTGTCGGGTCTCGTTTTCATGATTTGCGCTCCCGGACTCGTTTTCGACGGTGCCGAGGGCGTCGGGTCTCGTTTTCTTGTTTCGCGCGCCAGACTCATTTTCGGCGGTACCGAGGACGTCGGGTCCCGTTTTCATGTTTTGCGCGCCCGGACTCATTTTCGGCGTTACCGAGGGAGTCGGGTCCCGTTTTCATGTTTTGCGCTCCCGAACTCATTTTGGGCAGTGTAGAGTGCGTCGGCTCTTGTTTTCATGTTTTGCGTGTCGGACTCGTTTTCGGAGGTTCCGAGGGCGTCGGGTCCCGTTTTCATGTTTTGCGCGCCCGGACTCGTTTTCGGCGGTACCGAGAACATCGGGTCCCGTTTTCATATTTTGCATGCCCAGACTCTTTTTCGACGGTACCGATGGCGTCGCGTCCCGTTTTCATGTTTTGCGCGCTCGGACTCGTTTTCGGCGGTACCGAGTGCGTCGGTCCCGTTTTCATGTTTTGCGCTCCCGGACTCATATTCGACGGTGCCGAGTGCGCCTTGTCTCGTTTTCATGTTTTGAGCGCCCGAACTCATATTCGGCGGTACCGAGGGCGTCGGGTCCCGTTCTCATGTTTTACGCGCCCGGACTCGTTTTCGACGGTAGCGAGGGCGTCGAGTTCCGTTTTCATGTTTTGCGCTACCAGACTCGTTTTCGGCGGTTCTGAGGGCGTTTGGTCCCGTTTTCATGTTTTGCGCGCCCGGACTCATTTTTGATGCGACCGAGGGCCTCGGGTCTCGTTTTCAGGTTTTGCGCTCCCGGACTCGTTTTCGACAGTACCGATGGCGTCGCGTCCCGTTTTAATGTTTTGCGCGCCCGGACTCATTTTCGGCGGTAGCGAGAGCATCGGGTCCCGTTTTCATGTTTTGCGCTCCCGAACATGTTTTTGGGAGTACCGAGAACTTCGGGTCCCGTTTTCATGTTTTGCGCTCCCGGACTCGTTTTTGGGAGTACCGAGGGCGTTGGGTCCCTTTTTCACGTTTTGCGCTTCCGGGCTTGTTTTCGGCGGTACCGAGGGCATCGGGTCCTATTTTCATGTTTTGCCCGGCCGGGCTCGTTTTCAGCGGTACCGGGGACGTCGGGTCCCGTTTGCATGTTTTGCGCTCCCGGACTCGTTTAAGACGGTGTAGAGTGCGTCGGGTCCCGTTTTCATGTTTTGCGCATCCGGACTCGTTTTCGGAGGTTCCGAGGGCATCGGGTCCCGTTTTCATGTTATACGCGTCCGGACTCGTTTTCGGAGGTTCCGCGGGCATCGGGTCCCGTTTTCATGTTTTAAGCGCCTAGACTCGTTTTCGGCGGTTCCGAGGGCATCGGGTCCCGTTTTCATGTTATACGCGTCCGGACTCGTTTCGGAGGTTCCGAGGTCGTCGGTCCCGTTTTCATGTTATACGCGTCCGGACTCGTTTTCGGAGGTTCCGAGGGCATCGGGTCCCGTTTTCATGTTTTAAGCGCCCGGACTCGTTTTACGCGGTACCGAGGGCGCCGGTCTCGTTTTCTTGTTTTGAGCGCCCAGACTAATTTTTGGCAGTACCGAGGGCGTCGGGTCCCGTTTTCATGTTTTGCGCTCCCGGACTCATTTTCGACGGTGCCGAGTGCGTCGGGTCCCGTTTTCATGTTTTGCGCGCCCGGACTAGTTTTCGGCGGTAGCGAGTGCTTCGGGTCTCGTTTTCATGTTTTGAGCGCCCGAACTCATGTTCGGCGCTACCGAGGTCGTCGGGTCCCGTTTTCATGTTTTGCGCGCCGGACCGTTTTTGGCGCTACGAGGTCGTCGGGTCCCGTTTTCATGTTTTGCGCGCTCGGACCGTGTTTGGCGCTACCGAGGGCGTCGGGTCCCGTTTTCATGTTTTGCGCGCCCGAACTCCTTTTCGGCGATACCGATGGCTACGCATCCAGTTTTCATGTTTTGCGCGCCCGGACTCGTTTTCGGAGGTTCCAAGGGCGTCGGGTCCCGTTTTCATGTTTTACGCGCCCGGACTCGTTTTCGGCGGAACCGAGGGCGTCGGGTCCCGTTTTCATGTTTTGCGCGTCCGGACTCATTTTCGGCGTTACCGAGGGAGTCGAGTGCCTTTTTCATGTTTTGCGCTCCCGAACTCGTTTTGGGCGGTGTATCGTGCGTCGGCTCTCGTTTTCATGTTTTGCGCGTTCGGACTCGTTTTCGGATGTTCCGAGGGTGTCGGGTCCCGTTTTCATGTTTTACGCGTCCGGACTCGTTTTCAGAGGTTCCGAGGGCGTCGGGTCCCGTTTTCATGTTTTGCGAGCCCGGACTCGTTTTCGGCGGTAGCGAGGGCGTCGGGCCTCGTTTTTATGTTTTGCGCTCCCAGACTCATTTTGGGCGATACCGACTGCGTCGAGTCGCGTTTTCATGTTCTGCGCTACCGGACTCGTTTTCGGCGATTCCGAGGGCGTCGGGTCCCGTTTTCATGTTTTGCTCGCCCGGACTTGTTTTCATGTTTTGCGCTCCCGGACTCATTTTCGACGGTGCCGAGTGCGTCGGATCTCATTTTCTTGTTTTGCGCTCCCGGACTCGTTTTTGGTGGTAGCGAGGGCGTTGGGTCCCTTTTTCACATTTTGCGCTTCCGGACTCGTTATCGGCGGTACCGAGGGCGTCGGGTCCCGTTTTCATGCTTTGCGCGCCCGGACTCATTTTCGGCGGTGCCGAGTGCGTCGTGTCCGTTGTCATGTTTTGCGCGACCGGAGCTCGTTTTCGGCGGATGCGAGGGCGTCGGGTCTCGTTTTCATGTTTTGCGCTCCGGACTCGTTTTGGGCGGTGTAGAGTGCGTTGGCTCCCGTTTTCATGTTTTGCGCGTCCGGACTCTTTTTCGGAGGTTCCGAGGGTGTCGGTTCCCGTTTTCATGTTTTGTGAGCCCAGACTCGTTTTCGACGGTACTGAGGGCGTCGAGTCTCGTTTCTATGTTTTGCGCTCACGGACTCATTTTCGGCGATACCGACTGCGTCGAGTCGAGTTTTCATGTTCTGCGCTGCCAGACTCGTTTTCGGGAATTCCGAGGGTGTCGGGTCCCGTTTTGATGTTTTGCGCGCCGGACTCGTTTTCGGCGGTAGCGAGGGTGTCGGATCCCGTTTTCATGTTTTGCGCGCCCAGACTCATTTTTGACGGTACCGAGGGCCCCGGGTCCTGTTTTGATGTTTTGCGCGTCCGGACTCATTTTCGGCGTTACCTAGGGAGTCGGGTCCCGTTTTCATGTTTTGCGCTCCCGTACTCGTTTTGGGCGGTGTAGAGTGCGTTGGCTCCCGTTTTCATGTTTTGCGCGTCCGGACTCGTTTTCGGAGGTTCCGAGGGTGTCGGGTCGCGTTTTCATGTTTTTCGCGCCCGGACTCGTTTCGGAGATTCGAGGGCGTCGGGTCCGATTTTCATGTTTTGCGAGCCGGACTCGTTTCGGCGGTCGAGGGCGTCGGGTCTCGTTTTTATGTTTTGCGCTCCCGGACTCATTTTCGGCGTGCGTGCGTCGAGTCGCGTTTTCATGTTCTGCGCTACCGGACTCGTTTCGGCGATTCCGAGGGTGTCGGGTCCCGTTTTCATGTTTTGCGCGCCCGGACTCATTTTCGGCGATACCGAGGGTGTCAGATCCCATTTTCAAGTTTTGCGCGCCCAGACTCATTTTTGGCGGTACCGAGGGCCTCGGGTCCCGTCTTCATGTTTTGCGTTACCGGACTCGTTTTCCACGGTGCCGCGGGCGTCAGGTCTCGTTTTCTTGTTTTGCGCGCCCGGATTCTTTTTTGACGATGCCGAGCGCGCCGGTTCCCGTTTTCATGTTTTGCGTGCCCGGATTCGTTTTCGGCGGATCCGAGGGCGTCGCGTCTCGTTTTCATGTTTTGCGCGCCCGGACTCGTTTTCGGCGGTACCGAGTTCGTCGGGTCCCGTTTTCATGTTTTGCACGATCGGACTCGTTTTCAGCGGTACCGAGGGCGTCGGGACCCGTTTTCATGTTTTGCGCGCCCGGACTCGTTTTCGATGGTACCGAGGGCGTCGGGACCCGTTTTCATGTTATCGCGCCCGGACTCTTTTTCGGCGGTACCGATGGCGTTGCGTCCCGTTTTCATGGTTTGCGCGCCCGGAATCGTTTTCGGCGGTAGCGAGAACATCGGGTCCCGTTTTCATGTTTTGCACGCCCGGACTCTTTTTCGACGATACCGATTGCGTTGCGTCCCGTTTTCATGTTTTGCGCGCCCGGACTCATTTTCAGCGGTACCGAGAACATCGGGTCCCGTTTTCATGTTTTGCCCTCCCGGACTCTTTTTCGACGATACCGATGACGTCGCATCCCGTTTTCATGTTTTGCACGCCCGGACTCGTTTTCGGTGGTAACGAGAGCATCGGGTCCCGTTTTCATGTTTTGCGCTCCCTGACTCGTTTTTGGGGGTAGCGAGGGTGTCGAGTCCCGTTTTCATATTTTGCGCTCCCGGACTCCTTTTGGGCGGTGTAGAGTGCGTTTTGGCTCCCGTTTTCATGTTTTGCGCGTCCGGACTCGTTTTCGGAGGTTCCGAGGGTGTCGGGTCCCGTTTTCATGTTGTACGCGCCCGGACTCGTTTTCGGAGGTTTCGAGGGTGTCGGGTCCCGTTTTCAAGTTTTGCGAGCCCGGACTCGTTTTCGACGGTCCTGAGGGCGTCGGGTCTCGTTTTTATGTTTTGCACTCCTGGACTCATTTGCGGCGATACCGACGGCGTCGAGTCTCGTTTTCATGTTCTGCGCTACCGGACTCGTTTTCGGCGATTCCGAGGGCGTCGGGTCCCGTTTTCATGTTTTGCTAGCCCGGACTCGTTTTCGGCGGTACTGAGGGCGTCAGGTCTCGTTTTCATGTTTTGCGCTCCCGGACTCGTTTTTGACGGTGCCGAGTGCGTCGAATGTCGTTTTCTTGTTTTGCTCGCCCGGACTCATTTTCGGCGGTACTGAGGGCGTCGGATCCCGTTTTCATGTTTTGCGCGGCCGGACTCATTTTCGGCTTTAACGAGGGAGTCGGGTCCCGTTTTCATGTTTTGCGCTCCCGAACTCTTTTTCGGCGGTGTAGAGTGCGTCGGCTCTCGTTTTCATGTTTCGCGCGTCCGGTCTCGTTTTCTTTGGTTCCGAGGGCGTCGGGTCCCGTTTTCAAGTTTTGCGAGCCCGGACTCGTTTTCGACGGTACTGAGGGCGTCGGTTCTAGTTTTTATGTTTTGCGCTCCCGGACTCATTTTCGGCGATACCGACTGCGTCGAGTCGCGTTTCCATGTTCTGCGCTACCGGACTCATTTTCGGCGATTCCGAGGGCGTCGGATCCCGTTTTCATGTTTTGCGAGCCCGGACATGTTTTCGACGGTACTGAGGGCGTCGGGTCTCGTTTTCATGTTTTGCGCTCCCGGACTCGTTTTCGACGGTGTCGAGTGCGTCGGGTCTCGTTTTCTTGTTTTGCGCGCCTGGACTCATTTTCAACGGTACTGTGGGCGTCGGGTCCCGTTTTCATGTTTTGCGCGCCCGGACTCATTTTCGGCTTTACCGAGGGAGTCGGGTCCCGTTTTCATGTTTTGCGCTCCCGAACTCGTTTTTGACGGTATAGAGTGCGTCAGCTCTCGTTTTCTTGTTTTGCGCGTCCGGACTCGTTTTCGGAGGTTCCGAGGGCGTCGGGTCCCGTTTTCAAGTTTTGCGAGCCAGGACTCGTTTTCGATGGTACTGAGGGCGTCGGGTCTCGTTTTTATGTTTTGCGCTCCCGGACTCATTTTCGGCGATACCGACTGCGTCGAGTCGCGTTTTCATGTTCTGAGCTACCGGACTCGTTTTCGGCGATTCCGAGGGCGTCGGGTCCCGTTTTCATGTTTTGCGCGCCCAGACTCGTTTTCGGCGGTAACGAAGGTGTCGGATCCCGTTTTCATGTTTTGCGCGTCGAGACTCATTTTTGGCGGTATCAAGGGCCTCGGGTCCCATTTTCATGTTTTGCGCTCCCGGACTCGTTTTCGACGGTGCCGAGCGCGTCGGGTCCTGTTTTCATGTTTTGCGCGCTCGGATTCGTTTTCGGCAGCGAGGGCGTCGGGTCCCATTTTCATGTTTTGCGCTCCCGGACTCGTTTTTGGGGGTGCCGAGTGCGTTGGGTCCCGTTTTCATGTATTGCGCTCCAGGACTTGTTTTGGGCGGTGTAGAGTGTGTCGGCTCTCGTTTTCATGTTTTGCGCGTCCGGACTCATTTTCGGAGGTTCCGAGGGCGTCGGGTCCCGTTTTCATGTTTTACGCGTCGGGACTCGTTTTCGGCGGAACCGAGGGCGTCGGGTCCCGTTTTCAAGTTTTGCGCTCCCGGACTCGTTTTTGGGGGTACCGAGGGCGTCAGGTCCCTTTTCACATTTTGCGCTAACGGACTCGTTATCGGCGGTACCGAGGGCGTGGGGTCCCGTTTTCATGTTTTGCGCTACCCGACTCGTTTTCAGCGGTTCCGAGGGCGTCGGGTCCCGTTTTCATTTTTTGCGCGCCCGGACACATTTTTGATGAGACCGAGGGCCTCGGGTACCGTTTTCATGTTTTGCGCTCCCGGATTCGTTTTCAGCGGATCCGAGGGCGTCGCGTCCCGTTTTCATGTTTTGCGCGCCCGGACTCATTTTCGATGGTACCGAGGGCGTCGGGTCCCGTTTTCATGTCTGTCGCGCCCGGACTCGTTTTCGACGGTACCGATGGCGTCGCGTCCTGTTTTCATGTTTTGCGCCCGGACTCGTTTTCGGCGGTACCGAGAACATCGGGTACAGTTTTCATGTTTTGCACGCCCGGACTCTTTTTCGACGATACCGATGGCGTCGCATCCCATTTTCATGTTTTACGCGCCCGGATTCGTTTTCGGCTGTACCGAGAGTATCGGGTCCCGATTTCATGTTTTGCGCTCCCGGACTCGTTTTCGGCGGTGCGAGACATCAGGTCCCGTTTTCATGTTTTGCGCTCCCGGACTCGTTTTTGGGAGTACCGAGGGCGTTTGGTCCCTTTTACACGTTTTGCGCTTTCGGGTTCGTTTTCGGCGGTACCGAGGGCGTCGGATCCTATTTTCATGTTTTGCGCGCCGGGCTCGTTTTTGGCGGTGCCGAGTGGGTCGAGTCCCGTTCTCATGTTTTGCGCGCCGGGGCTCGTTTTCAGCGGTACCGAGGGCGTCGGGTCCCGTTTTCATGTTTTGCGCTCCCGGACTCGTTTTCGGAGGTTTCGAGGGCGTCAGGTCCCGTTTTCATGTTATACGCGTCCGGACTCGTTTTCGGAGGTTCCGAGGGCATCTGGTCCCGCTTTCATGTTTTACGCGACCGGACTCGTTTTACGCGGTACCGAGGGCGTCGGGTCCAGTTTTCATGTTTTGCGCTCCCGGACTCATTTTCGACGGTGCGAGTGCGTCGGGTCCCGTTTTCATGTTTTGCGCGCCCGGACTAGTTTTCGGCGGTACCGAGTGCGTCGGGTCTCGTTTTCATGTTTTGAGCGCCCGAACTCATGTTCGGCGGTACCGAGGGCGTCGGGTCCCGTTTTAATGTTTTTTCGCGCTCGGACTTGTTTTCGGCGGTACCGATGGCGTCGGGTCCCGTTTTAATGTCTTGCGCTCCCGGACCCATTTTTGGCGCTACCGAGTGCGTCGGGTCCCGTTTTCATGTTTTGCGCGCCCGGACCCGTTTTTGGCGCTACCGAGGGCGTCGGGTCCCGTTTTCATGTTTTGCGCGCCCGAACTCCTTTTCGGCGATACCGATGGCGTCGCATCCAGTTTTCATGTTTTGCGCGCCCGGACTCGTTTTCGGCGGTACCGCCTTCGGGTCCCGTTTTCATGTTTTACGCCCCAGACTCGTTTTCGACGGTGCCGGGTGCGTCGGGTTCCGTTTTCATGATTTGCGCTCCCGGACTAGTTTTCGGCGGTACCGAGGGCGTCGGGTCTCGTTTTCATGTTTTAAGCGCCCGAACTCATGTTCGGCGGTACCGAGGGTGTCGGGTCCCGTTTTCATGTTTTACGCGCCGGGACTCGTTTTCGGCTTTACCGACGGCGTCGGGCCCTGTTTTCATGTTTTGCGCGCCCGGACCCGTTTTGTTCGTTACCGAGGACGTCGGGTCCCGTTTTTATGTTTTGCGCGCCCGAACTCTTTTTCGGCGGTACCGATGGCGTCGCGTCCAGTTTTTTCATGTTTTGCGCGACCGGACTCGTTTTCAGCGGTACCGAGGGCGTCGGGTCCTGTTTTCATGTTTCGAGCTACTGGACTCGATTTCGGCGGTGCCGAGTGCGTCGTGTCCCGTTGTCAAGTTTTGCGCGCCCGAGATCATTTTCAGCGGTACCGAGGGCGTCGGGTCCCGTTTTCATGTTTTGCGCTCCGAACTCTTTTAGGGCGGTGTAGAGTGTGTCGGCTCCCGTTTTCATTTTTTGCGCGTCCGGACTCATTTTTGGAGGTTCCGAGGGCGTTGGGTCCCGTTTTCATGTTTTGCGAGCCCGGACTCGTTTTCGGCGGTACGAGGGTGTCGGGTCTCGTTTTCATGATTTGCGCTCCCGGACTCGTTTTCGACGGTGCCGAGGGCGTCGGGTCTCGTTTTCTTGTTTTGCGCGCCCGGACTCTTTTTCGGCGGTATCGAGGGCGTCGGGTCCCGTTTTCATGTTTTGCGCGCTCGGACTCATTTTCGGCGTTACCGAGGGAGTCGGGTCCCGTTTTCATGTTTTGCGCTCCCGAACTCATTTTGGGCAGTGTAGAGTGCGTCGGCTCTTGTTTTCATGTTTTGCGTGTCCGGACTCGTTTTCGGAGGTTCCGAGGGCGTTGGGTCCCGTTTTCATGTTTTGCGCGCCCGGACTCGTTTTCGGCGGCACCGAGGGCTTCGGGTCCCGTTTTCATGTTTTCTGCTTCCGGACATGTTTTTGGGAGTACCGAGACTAATTTTTGGAAGTACCGAGGGCGTCGGGTCCCGTTTTCATGTTTTGCGCTACCGGACTCATTTTCAACGGTGCCGAGTGCGTCGGGTCCCGTTTTCATGTTTTGCGCACCCGGACTAGTTTTCGGCGGTACCGAGTGCGTCGAGTCTCGTTTTCATGTTTTGAGCGCCCGAACTCATGTTCGGCGCTACCGAGGGCGTCGGGTCCCGTTTTCATGTTTTGCGCGCCCGAACTCCTTTTCGGCGATACCGATGGTGTCGCATCCAGTTTTCATGTTTTGCGCGCCCGGACTCGTTTTCGGAGGTTCCAAGGGCGCCGTGTCCCGTTTTCATGTTTTACGCGCCCGGACTCGTTTCGGCGGAACTGCGAGGCGTCTGGTCCCGTTTTCATGTTTTGCGCGCCTGGACTCATTTTCGGCGTTACCAAGGGAGTCGAGTGCCTTTTTCATGTTTTGCTCTCCTGAACTCGTTTTGGGCGATGTAGCGTGCGTCGGCTCTCGTTTTCATGTTTTGCGCGTCCGGACTCGTTTTCGGAGGTTCCGAGTGCGTCGGGTCCCGTTTTCATGTTTTACGCGCCCGGACTCGTTTTCAGAGGTTCCGAGGGCGTCGGGTCCGTTTTCATGTTTAGCGAGCCGGACTCGTTTTCGACGGTACTGAGGGCGTCGGGTCTCGTTTTTATGTTTTGCGCTCCCGGACTTGTTTTCGGCGGTAGCGACTGCGTCGAGTCGCGTTTTCATGTTCTGCGCTACCGGACTCGTTTTCGGCGATTCCGAGGGTGTCGGGTCCCGTTTTCATGTTTTGCGCGCCCGGACTCTTTTTCGGCGGTACCGAGGGTGCCGGATCCCGTTTTCATGTTTTGCGTGCCCGGACTCATTTTTGGCGGTATCGAGGGCCTCGGGTCCCATATTCATGTTTTGCGCGCTCCGGACTCGTTTTCGACGGTGCCAGCGCGTCGGGTCTCGTTTTCTTGTTTTGCGCGCCGGACTCGTTTCGATAGTTCGAGGGCGTCGGGTCCCATTTTCTGTTTTGCGCTGGGACTCGTTTTCGGCGATTCCGAGGGTGTCGGGTCCCGTTTTCATGTTTTGCGCGCCCGGACTCGTTTTCGGCGGTAGCGAGGGTGTCGGATCCCGTTTTCATGTTTTGCGCTACCGGACTCGTTTTCGACGGTGCCGAGCGCGTCGGGTCTCGTTTTCTTGTTTTGCGCGCCCGGACTCGTTTTCGATAGTTCCGAGGGCGTTCGGTCCCATTTTCATGTTTTGCGCTACCGGACTCGTTTTCGAAGGTTCCGAGGGCGTCGGGTCCCGTTTTCATGTTTTGCGCGCACAGACTCATTTTTGATGAGACCGAGGGCCTCGGGTCCCGTTTTCATGTTTTGCGCTCATTGACTCGTTTTCGACGGTGCCGAGCGCGTCGGGTCTCGTTTTCTTGTTTTGCGCGCCCGGACTCGTTTTCGATAGTTCCGAGGGCGTCGGGTCCCATTTTCATGTTTTGCGCTATCGGACTCGTTTTCGGCGGTTCCGAGGGCGTCGAGTCCCGTTTTCATGTTTTGCGCGCCCAGATTCGTTTTCGGCGGATCCGAGGGCGTCGCGTCCCGTTTTCATGTTTTGCGCGCCCGGACTCGTTTTCGGCGGTACCGAGTGCGTCGGGTCCCATTTTCATGTTTTGCCCGCACGGACTCGTTTTCGGCGGTACCGAGTGCGTCGGGTCCCGTTTTCATGTTTTGCACGCCCGGACTCGTTTGCGCTCCTCGACTCATTTTTGGGGGTACGGAGGGCTTTGGGTCCCTTTTTCACGCGAGAGCCTCGGTCCCATTTTCATGTTTTGCGCTCCCGACTCATTTTTCGAGGGCGTCGGGTCCCGTTTTCATGAGGGCTTTGGGTCCCTTTTTCACGTTTTGCGCTCCGGACTCGTTTTCGGCGGTGCGAGGGCGTCGTGTCTCATTTTCATATTTTGCGAGGCGTCGGACCTATCTTCATGTTTTGCGCGGACCCGTTTTTGGCGCTACGGGGGGACTCGATTTCATGTTTTGAGGAACTCTTTCTAAGGAGCGATCGGCGATGGCGTCGCTTCCGTTTTTATGTTTTGCGCGCCCGGACTCGTTTTCAGCGGCACCGAGGGCTTCGGGTCCCGTTTTCATGTTTTCTGCTTCCGGACATGTTTTTGGGAGTACCGAGGGCGTCGGGTCCCTTTTTCACGTTTGGCGCCCCCGGACTCGTTTTTGGTGGTACCGAGGGCGTCGGGTCCCATTTTCATGTTTTGCGCTCCCGGACTCGTTTTCGGCGGTGCCGAGTGCGTCGGGTTCTGTTTTCATTTTTTGCGCGCTCGAACTCATTTTTCGTCGGTTCCGAGGGCGTCGGGTCCTCCTTTCATATTTTGCGCTACCAGACTCGTTTTCAGTGGTACCGTGGGCGTCGGGTCTCGTTTTCATGTTTTGAGCGCCCGGACTAATTTTTGGCAGTACCGAGGGCGTCGGATGCCGTTTTCATGTCTTGCGCGCCGGATTCGTTTTCGGCGGGCGAGGGCTTCGCGTCCGTTTTCATGTTTTGCGCGCCGGACTCGTTTGCGGCGGTGCGAGAACATCGGGTCCCGTTTTCATGTTTTGCGCTCCCGGACTGGTTTTTGGGAGTAGCGAGGGCGTTGGGACCTTTTTCACGTTTTGCGCTTCCGGGCTCGTTTTCGGCGGTACCGAGGGCGTCGGGTCCTCTTTTCATGTTTTGCGCGCCCGCGCTCGTTTTCGGCGGTGCCGAGTGCGTCGGCTCCCGTTTTCATGTTTTGCGCGCTCGGGCTCGTTTTCAGCAGTACCGAGGGCGTCGGGTCCCGTTTTCATGTTTTGCGCTCCCGGACCCGTTTTTGGCGCTACCGAGGGCGTCGGGTCCCGTTTTCATGTTTTGCGCGCCCGGACAAGTTTTCGGCGGTATCGAGTGCGTCGGGTCTCGTTTTCATGTTTTGAGCGCCCGAACTCCTTTTCGGCGATACCGATGGCGTCGCATCCAATTTTCATGTTTTGCGCGCCCGGACTCGTTTTCGGCGGTACCGAGGGCGTCGGGTCCCGTTTTCATGTTTTGCGCGCCCGGACTCGTTTTCGGCGGTACCGATGGATTCGGGTCCCGTTTTCATGTTTTGCGTGCTCGGACCCGTTTTGGGCGTTACTGAGGGCGTCGGTAACCATTTTCATGTTTTGCCCGTCCGAACTCGTTTTCGGCGGTACCGAGGGCGTCGGGTCCCGTTTTCATGTCTTGCGCGCCCGGAGTCAATTTTGGCGTTACCGAGGGAGTCGGGTCCCGTTTTCATGTTTTGCGCTCCCGAACTCATTTTGGGCAGTGTAGAGTGCGTCGGCTCTCGTTTTCATGTTTTGCGTGTCCGGACTCGTTTTCGGAGGTTCCGAGGGCGTCGGGTCTCGTTTTCATGTTTTGCGCGCCCGGACTCGTTTTCGGCGGTACCGAGAACATCGGGTCCCGTTTTCATGTCTTGCGCGCCCGGACCCTTTTTGGGCGCTACCGAGGGCGTCGGGTCCCATTTTCATGTTTTGCACGCCCGTACTCCTTTTCGGCGCCGATGGCGTCGCGTCCAGTTTTCATGTTTTGCGCGCCCGGACTCATTTTCGGCGGTAGCGAGGGCTTCGGGTCCGGTTTTCATGTTTTACGCGCCCGGACTCGTTTTCGACGGTGCCGAGTGCGTCAGGTTCCGTTTTCATGTTTTGCGCGCCCGGAGTAGTTTTCGGCGGCGAGGGCGTCGGGTCCCGTTTTCATGTTTTGCGCTCCCGAACTCATTTTGGGCAGTGTAGAGTTTGTCGGCTCTCGTTTTCTTGTTTTGCGTGTCCGGACTCGTTTTCGACGATGCCGAGGGCGTCGGGTCCCGTTTTCATGTCTTGCGCGCCCGGACCCGTTTTTGGCGCTACCGAGGGCGTCGGGTCCCGTTTTCATGTTTTGCGCGCCCGGACTAGTTTTTGGGGGTACCGAGTGCGTCGGGTCCCGTTTTCATGGTTTGCGCGCCCGGACTTCTTTTCGGCGGTACCGAGAACATCGCGTCCCGTTTTCATGTTTTGCACGCCCAGACTCTTTTTCGACGATACCGATGGCGTCGCGTCCCGTTTTCATGTTTTGCGCGCCCGGACTCGTTTTCAGCGGTACCGAGGGCGTCGGGTCCTGTTTTCATGTTTCGAGCTACTGGACTCGATTTCGGCGGTGCCGAGTGCGTCGTGTCCCGTTGTCATGTTTTGCGCGCCCGAGATCGTTTTCAGCGGTACCGAGGGCGTCGGGTCCCGTTTTCATGTTTTGCGCTCCGAACTCTTTTAGGGCGGTGTAGAGTGTGTCGGCTCCCGTTTTCATGTTTTGCGCGTCCGGACTCATTTTTGGAGGTTCCGAGGGCGTTGGGTCCCGTTTTCATGTTTTGCGAGCCCGGACTCGTTTTCGGCGGTACTGTGGGCGTCGGGTCTCGTTTTCATGATTTGCGCTCCCGGACTCGTTTTCGACGGTGCCGGGGGCGTCGGGTCTCGTTTTCTTGTTTTGCGCGCCCAGACTCATTTTCGGCGGTACCGAGGGCGTCGGGTCCCGTTTTCATGTTTTGCGCGCCGGACTCATTTTCGGCGTTACCGAGGGAGTCGGGTCCCGTTTTCATGTTTTGCGCTCCCGAACTCATTTTGGGCAGTGTAGAGTGCGTCGGCTCTTGTTTTCATGTTTTGCGTGTCCGGACTCGTTTTCGGAGGTTCCGAGGGCGTCGGGTCCCGTTTTCATGTTTTGCGCACCGGACTCGTTTCGCGGTGCGAGGAACATCGGGTCCCGTTTTTATATTTTGCACGCCCAGACTCTTTTTCGACGGTGCCGATGGCGTCGCGTCCCATTTTCATGTTTTGCGCGCCCGGACTCGTTTTCGGCGGTACCGAGTGCGTCGGTCCCGTTTTCATATTTTGCACGCTCGGACTCGTTTTAGGCGGTACCGAGTGCGTCGGTCCCGTTTTCATGTTTTGCGCTCCCGGACTCATATTCGACGGTGCCGAGAGCGCCTTGTCTCGTTTTCTTATTTTGCGCACCCGGACTCATTTTCGGTGTTACCGAGGGAGTCGGGTCCCGTTTTCATGTTTTGCGTTCCCGGACTCGTTTTCGACGGTACCGAGGGCGTCGAGTTCCGTTTTCATGTTTTGCGCTACCAGACTCGTTTTCGGCGGTTCCGAGGGCGTCGGGTCCCGTTTTCATGTTTTGCGCGCCCGGACTCATTTTTGATGGGACCGAGGGCCTCGAGTCCCGTTTTCATGTTTTGCGCTCCCGGACTCGATTTCGACGGTACCGATGGCGTCGCGTCCCATTTTCATGTTTTGCGCGCCCGGACTCATTTTCGGCGGTACCGAGAGCATCGGGTCCCGTTTTCATGTTTTGCGCTCCCAGATTCGTTTTCGGCGGAACCGAGGGCTTCGTGTCCCGTTTTCATGTTTTGCGCGCCCGGACTCGTTTTCGGCGGTACCGAGAACATCGGGTCCCGTTTTCATGTTTTGCGCTCCCGGACTCGTTTTTGCGAGTACCGAGGGCGTTGGGTCCTTTTTTCACATTTCTTCGGTTCCGAGGGCGTTGGGTCCCGTTTTCATATTTCTTCGGTTCCGAGGGCGTCGGGTCCTTCTTTCATATTTTGCGCTACCAGACTCGTTTTCAGATGTACCGAGGGCGTCGGGTCTCGTTTTCATGTTTTGAGCGCCCGGACTAATTTTTGGCAGTACCGAGGGCGTCGGGTGCCGTTTTCACGTCTTGCGCGCCCGGATTCGTTTTCGGCGGAACCGAGGGCTTCGCGTCCCGTTTTCATGTTTTGCGCGCCCGGACTCGTTTTCGGCGGTAGCGAGAACATCGGGTCCCGTTTTCATGTTTTGCGCTCCCGGACTCGTTTTTGGGAGTACCGAGGGCGTTGGGTCCTTTTTTCACGTTTTGCGCTTCCGGGCTCGTTTCGGCGGTACCGAGGGCGTCGGGTCCTCTTTTCATGTTTTGCGCGCCCGGGCTCGTTTTCGGTAGTGCCGAGTGCGTTGGGTCCCGTTTTCATGTTTTGCGCGCGTGGGCTCGTTTTCAGCGATACCGAGAGCATCGGGTCCCGTTTTCATGTTTTGCGCTCCCGGACTCGTTTTAGGCGGTGTAGAGTGCGTCGGGTCCCGTTTCATGTTTTGCGCGTCCGGACTCGTTTTCGGAGGTTCCGAGGGCGTCGGGTCCCGTTCTCATGTTATACGCGTCCGGACTCATTTTCGGAGGTTCCGAGGGCGTCGGGTCCCGTTCTCATGTTATACGCGTCCGGACTCGTTTTCGGAGGTTCCGAGGGCCTCGGGTCCCGTTTTCATGTTATACGCGTCCGGACTCGTTTTCGGGGGTTCCGAGGGCATCGGGTCCCGTTTTCATGTCTGACGCGCCCGGACTCGCTTTACGCGGTACCGAGGGCGTCGGGTTTCGTTTTCTTGTTTTGAGTGCCGAGACTAATTTTTGGCAGTACCGAGGGCGTCGGGTCCCGTTTTCATGTTTTGCGCTCCCGGACTCATTTTCGACGGTGCCGAGTGCGTCGGGTCCCGTTTTCATGTTTTGCGCGCCGGACTAGTTTTCGGCGGTACCGAGTGCGTCGAGTCTCGTTTTCATGTTTTGAGCGCCCGAACTCATGTTCGGCGCTACCGAGGGCGTCGGGTCCCGTTTTCATGTTTTGCGCGCCCGAACTCCTTTTTCGGCGATACCGATGGCGTCGCATCCAGTTTTCATGTTTTGCGCGCCCGGACTCGTTTTCGGAGGTTCCAAGGGCGCCGTGTCCCGTTTTCATGTTTTACGCGCCCGGACTCGTTTTCGGCGGAACCGAGGGCGTCTGGTCCCGTTTTCATGTTTTGCGCGCCGGACTCATTTTCGGCGTTACCAAGGGAGTCGAGTGCCTTTTTCATGTTTTGCTCTCCTGAACTCGTTTTGGGCGATGTAGCGTGCGTCGGCTCTCGTTTTCATGTTTTGCGCGTCCGGACTCGTTTTCGGAGGTTCCGAGGGCGTCGGGTCCCGTTTTCATGTTTTACGCGCCCGGACTCGTTTTCAGAGGTTCCGAGGGCGTCGGGTCCCGTTTTCATGTTTAGCGAGCCCGGACTCGTTTTCGACGGTAATGAGGGCGTCGGGTCTCGTTTTTATGTTTTGCGCTCCCGGACTTGTTTTCGGCGGTAGCGACTGCGTCGAGTCGCGTTTTCATGTTCTGCGCTACCGGACTCGTTTTCGGCGATTCCGAGGGTGTCGGGTCCCGTTTTCATGTTTTGCGCGCCCGGACTCTTTTTCGGCGGTACCGAGGGTGCCGGATCCGTTTTCATGTTTTGCGTGCCCGGACTCATTTTTGGCGGTATCGAGGGCCTCGGGTCCCATATTCATGTTTTGCGCTCCCGGACTCGTTTTCGACGGTGCCTAGCGCGTCGGGTCTCGTTTTCTTGTTTTGCGCGCCCGGACTCGTTTTCGATAGTTCCGAGGGCGTCAGGTCCCATTTTCCTGTTTTGCGCTACCGGACTCGTTTTCGGCGATTCCGAGGGTGTCGGGTCCCGTTTTCATGTTTTGCGCGCCCGGACTCGTTTTCGGCGGTACCGAGGGTGTCGGATCCCGTTTTCATGTTTTGCGCTACCGGACTCGTTTTCGACGGTGCCGAGCGCGTCGGGTCTCGTTTTCTTGTTTTGCGCGCCCGGACGTGTTTTCGATAGTTCCGAGGGCGTTCGGTCCCATTTTCAGGTTTTGCGCTACCGGACTCGTTTTCGAAGGTTCCGAGGGCGTCGGGTCCCGTTTTCATGTTTTGCGCGCCCGGACTCATTTTTGATGAGACCGAGGGCCTCGGGTCCCGTTTTCATGTTTTGCGCTCATTGACTCGTTTTCGACGGTGCCGAGCGCGTCGGGTCTCGTTTTCTTGTTTTGCGCGCCCGGACTCATTTTCGATAGTTCCGAGGGCGTCGGGTCCCATTTTCATGTTTTGAGCGCCCGAACTCATGTTCGGCGGTACCGAGGGCGTCGGGTCCCGTTTTCATGTGTTGCGCGCCCGGGCTTGTTTTCGGCGGTACCGATGGCGTCGCGTCCCGTTTTCATGTCTTGCGCGCCGGACCGTTTTCATGTTTTGCGCGCCCGGACCCGTTTTGGGCGCTACCGAGGGCGTCGGGTCCCGTTTTCATGTTTTGCCCGCACGGACTCGTTTTCGGCGGTACCGAGTGCGTCGGGTCCCGTTTTCATGTTTTGCACGCCCGGACTTGTTTTCGGCGGTACCGAGAGCCTCGGGTCCCATTTTCATGTTTTGCGCTCCCCGACTCGTTTTCGACGGTGCCGAGTGCGTCGGGACCTATCTTCATGTTTTGCGCTCCCGGACTCGATTTCGGAGGTTCCGAGGGCGTCGGGTCCCGTTTTCATGTTTTACGCGCCCGGACTCGTTTTCGGAGGTTCCGAGGGCGTCGAATCCCGTTTTCATGTTTTGCGAGCTCGGACTCGTTTTCGGCGATACTGAGGGCGTCGTGTCTCATTTTCATATTTTGCGCTCCCCGACTCGTTTTCGACGGTGCCGAGTGCGTCGGGTCTTCTTGTTTTGCGCTCCCGGACCCGTTTTTGGCGCTACCGGGGGCGTCGGGTCCCGTTTTCATGTTTTGCGCGCCCGAACTCTTTTTCGGCGATATCGATGGCGTCGCGTCCCGTTTTCATGTTTTGCGCGCCCGGACTCGTTTTCAGCGGCACCGAGGGCTTCGGGTCCCGTTTTCATGTTTTCTGCTTCCGGACATGTTTTTGGGAGTACCGAGGGCGTCGGGTCCCTTTTTCACGTTTGGCGCCCCCGGACTCGTTTTTGGTGGTAGCGAGGGCGTCGGGTCCCATTTTCATGTTTTGCGCTCCCGGACTCGTTTTCGGCGGTGCCGAGTGCGTCGGGTTCTGTTTTCATTTTTTGCGCGCTCGAACTCATTTTTCGTCGGTTCCGAGGGCGTCGGGTCCTGCTTTCATATTTTGCGCTACCAGACTCGTTTTCAGAGGTACCGAGGGCGTCGGGTCTCGTTTTCATGTTTTGAGCGCCCGGACTAATTTTTGGCAATACCGAGGGCGTCGGGTGCCGTTTTCATGTCTTGCGCGCCCGGATTCGTTTTCGGCGGAACCGAGGGCTTCGCGTCCCGTTTTCATGTTTTGCGCGCCCGGACTCGTTTTCGGCGGTACCGAGAACATCGGGTCCCGTTTTCATGTTTTGCGCTCCCGGACTGGTTTTTGGGAGTACCGAGGGCGTTGGGACCTTTTTTCACGTTTTGCGCTTCCGGGCTCGTTTTCGGCGGTAGCGAGGGCGTCGGGTCCTCTTTTCATGTTTTGCGCGCCCGGGCTCGTTTTCGGCGGTGCCGAGTGCGTCGGCTCCCGTTTTCATGTTTTGCGCGCCGGGCTCGTTTTCGCGTGCACGGGGCGTCGGGTCCCGTTTTCATGTTTTGCGCTCCCGGACTCATTTTCGACGGTGCCGAGTGTGTCGGGTCCCGTTTTCATGTTTTGCGCGCCCGGACAAGTTTTCGGCGGTATCGAGTGCGTCGGGTCTCATTTTCATGTTTTGAGCGCCCGAACTCCTTTTCGGCGATACCGATGGCGTCGCATCCAATTTTCATGTTTTGCGCGCCCGGACTCGTTTTCGGCGTACAGGGCGTCGGGTCCCGTTTTCATGTTTTGCGCGCCCGGACTCGTTTTCGGCGGTAGCGATGGAGTCGGGTCCCGTTTTCATGTTTTGCGTGCTCGGACCCGTTTTGGGCGTTACTGAGGGCGTCGGTTACCATTTTCATGTTTTGCCCGTCCGAACTCGTTTTCGGCGGTACCGAGGGCGTCGGGTCCCGTTTTCATGTCTTGCGCGCCCGGAGTCAATTTTGGCGTTACCGAGGGAGTCGGGTCCCGTTTTCATGTTTTGCGCTCCCGAACTCATTTTGGGCAGTGTAGAGTGCGTCGGCTCTCGTTTTCATGTTTTTTGTGTCCGGACTCGTTTTCGGAGGTTCCGAGGGCGTCGGGTCTCGTTTTCATGTTTTGCGCGCCCGGACTTGTTTTCGATGGTACCGAGAACATCGGGTCCCGTTTTCATGTCTTGCGCGCCCGGACCCTTTTTGGCGCTACCGAGGGCGTCGGGTCCCATTTTCATGTTTTGCGCGCCCGTACTCCTTTTCGGCGATACCGATGGCGTCGCATCCAGTTTTCATGTTTTGCGCGCCCGGACTCGTTTTCGGCGATGTGCGAGGGCTTCGGTCGGTTTTCATGTTTTACGCGCCGGACTCGTTTTCGACGGTGCCGAGTGCGTCAGGTTCCGTTTTCATGTTTTGCGCGCCCGGAGTAGTTTTCGGCGGTAGCGAGGGCGTCGGGTCCCGTTTTCATGTTTTGCGCTCCCGAACTCATTTTGGGCAGTGTAGAGTTTGTCGGCTCTCATTTTCTTGTTTTGCGTGTCGTGTCGGGGGCGTCGGGTTCGTTTTCATGTTTTGCGCGCCGGACTCGTTTTCGACGCGTGCACCGAGGGCGTCGGGTCCCGTTTTCATGTCTTGCGCGCCCTGGACCCGTTTTTGGCGCTACCGAGGGCGTCGGGTCCCGTTTTCATGTTTTGCGCGCCGGACTAGTTTTCGGGTACCGAGTGCGTCGGGTCATGTTTTGCGCGCCGGTTTTCATGGTTTTCATGTTTTGCGCGCCGGACTCGTTTTCGACGATACCGAGTGGCGTCGCGTCCGTTTTCATGTTTTGCGCGCCGGACTTGTTTTCGGCGATGCACCGAGGGCGTCGGGTCCCGTTTTCATGTTTTTTCGAACTCATTTTGGGCGTGTAGAGTGCGTCGGTCTCGTTTTCATGTTTTTCGGACTCGATTTCGGAGGTGCGTCGTGTCCGTTGTCATGTTTTGCGCGCCCGAGATCGTTTTCAGCGGTACCGAGGGCGTCGGGTCCCGTTTTCATGTTTTGCGCTCCGAACTCTTTTAGGGCGGTGTAGAGTGTGTCGGCTCCCGTTTTCATGTTTTGCGCGTCCGGACTCATTTTTGGAGGTTCCGAGGGCGTTGGGTCCCGTTTTCATGTTTTGCGAGCCCGGACTCGTTTTCGGCGGTATTGAGGGCGTCGGGTCTCGTTTTCATGATTTGCGCTCCCGGACTCGTTTTCGACGGTGCGAGGCGTCGGGTCTCGTTTTCTTGTTTTGCGCGCCCGGACTCATTTTCGGCGTGCACGAGGGCGTCGGGTCCGTTTTCATGTTTTGCGCGCCGGAATCATTTTCGGCGCGTGCAGGGAGTCGGGTCCCGTTTTCATGTTTTGCGCTCCCGAACTCATTTTGGGCGGTGTAGAGGCGTCGGCTCTTGTTTTCATGTCTTGCGCGCCGGACCGTTTTTTGGCGTCCCGTTTTCTACGCCCGAGAGGCGTCGGGTCCCGTTTTCATGTTTTGCGCGCCGGACTTGTTTTCGGCGGTACCGATGGCGTCGGGTCCCGTTTTCATGTCTTGCGCGCCCGGACCGTTTTTGGCGCTACGAGGGCGTCGGGTCCCGTTTTCATGTTTTGCGCGCCGGACCGTTTTGGGCGCTACGAGCGGCGTCGGGTCCCGTTTTCATGTTTTGCGCGCCCGGACGAGTTTTCGGCGGTACCGAGTGCGTCGGGTCTCGTTTTCATGTTTTGAGCGCCGAACTCATGTTCGGCGATACGAGGGCGTCGGGTCCGTTTTCATGTTTTGCGCGCCGGACTTTATTTTCGGCGATGTACCGATGGCGTCGGGTCCCGTTTTCATGTCTTGCGCGCCGGACCGTTTTTGGCGCTACGAGGGCGTCGGGTCCCATTTTCATGTTTAGCGCGCTCGTACTCCTTTTCGGCGATACCGATGGCGTCGCATCCAGTTTTCATGTTTTGCGCGCACGGACTCGTTTTCGGCGGTAGCGAGGGCTTCGGGTCTGGTTTTCATGTTTTACGCGCCCGGACTCGTTTTCGACGGTGCCGAGTGCGTCAGGCTCCGTTTTCATGTTTTGCGCGCCGGAGTAGTTTTCGGTGGTGCGAGGGCGTCGGGTCCCGTTTTCATGTTTTGCGCGCCGAGTCATTTTTGGCGAGTCATTTTTGCGCGAACTCATTTTGGGCGACAGGGCGTCGGGTCCCGTTTTCATGTTTTGCGCTCCGAACTCATTTTGGGCGGTGTAGAGTGCGTCGGCTCTCGTTTTCATGTTTTGCGTGTCCGGACTCGTTTCGGAGGTTCCGAGTGCGTCGGGTCTCGTTTTCATGTTTTGTGCGCCGGACTCGTTTCGCGATGCGAGAACGTCGGGTCCCGTTTTCATGTTTTGCGCGCCGGACTCTTTTTCGCGATACCGATGGCGTCGCGTCCCGTTTTCATGTTTTGCGCGCCCGGACGAGTTTTCGGCGTGCACGAGGGCGTCGGGTCCCGTTTTCATGTTTTGAGCGCCCGAACTCATGTTCGGCGATACCGAGGGCGTTGGGTGCCGTTTTCATGTTTTGCGCGCCCGGACTTGTTTTCGGCGATACCGATGGCGTCGGGTCCCGTTTTCATGTCTTGCGCGCCCGGACCGTTTTTGGCGCTACCGAGGGCGTCGGGTCCCATTTTCATGTTTTGCGCGTCCGTACTCCTTTTCGGCGATACCGATGGCGTCGCATCCAGTTTTCATGTTTTGCGCGCCCGGACTCGTTTTCGGCGGTAGCGAGGGCTTCGGGTCCGGTTTTCATGTTTTACGCGCCCGGACTCGTTTTCGACGGACGTCTGCGAGTGCGTCGGGTTCCGTTTTCATGTTTTGCGCGCCGGAGTAGTTTTCGGTGGTGCGAGGGCGTCGGGTCCCGTTTTCATGTTTTGCGCGCCGGAGTCATTTTTGGCGTTACGGGAGTCGGGTCCGTTTTCATGTTTTGCGCTCCCGAACTCATTTTGGGCGGTGTAGAGTGCGTCGGCTCTCGTTTTCATGTTTTGCGTGTCGGACTCGTTTCGGAGGTTCGAGGCGTCGGGTCTCGTTTTCATGTTTTGCGCGCCGGACTCGTTTCGGCGGTGCGAGAACATCGGGTCCCGTTTTCATGTTTTGCACGCCCCGACTCTTTTTCGACGATGCGATGGCGTCGCGTCCCTTTTCATGTTTTGCGCGCCGGACGAGTTTTCGGCGGTGCGAGTGCGTCGGGTCTCGTTTTCATGTTTTGAGCGCCCGAACTCATGTTCGGCGCGTGCGAGGGCGTCGGGTCCGTTTTCATGTTTTGCGCGCCGGACTTGTTTTCGGCGGTGCGATGGCGTCGGGTCCCGTTTTCATGTCTTGCGCGCCGGACCGTTTTTGGCGCTACGAGGGCGTCGGGTCCCATTTTCATGTTTTGCGCGCCGTACTCCTTTCGGCGATACCGATGGCGTCGCATCCGTTTTCATGTTTTGCGCGCCGGACTCGTTTCGGCGTGCAGGGGCTTCGGGTCGGTTTTCATGTTTTACGCGCCGGACTCGTTTTCGACGGTGCGAGTGCGTCGAGGTTCCGTTTTCATGTTTTGCGCCGGAGTAGTTTCGGTGGTGCGAGGGCGTCGGGTCCGTTTTCATGTTTTGCGCGCCGGAGTCATTTTGGCGTTAGGGGAGTCGGGTCCGTTTTCATGTTTTGCGCTCCCGAACTCATTTTGGGCGGTGTAGAGTGCGTCGGCTCTCGTTTTCATGTTTTGCGTGTCCGGACTCGTTTCGGAGGTTCGAGGGCGTCGGGTCTCGTTTTCATGTTTTGCGCGCCGGACTCGTTTCGGCGATGCACGAGAACATCGGGTCCGTTTTCATGTTTTGCACGCCCGACTCTTTTTCGACAGTACCGATGGCGTCGCGTCCCGTTTTCATGTTTTGCGCGCCCGGACTCATTTTCGGCGGCGAGTGCGTCGGTCCCGTTTTCATATTTTGCACGCTCGGACTCTTTTTCGGCAGTACCGAGTGCGTCGGTCCCGTTTTCATGTTTTGCGCTCCCGGACTCGTTTTCGACGGTGCCGAGTGCGTCTTGTCTCGTTTTCTTGTTTTGCGCACCCGGACTCATTTTCGGCGTTACCGAGGGAGTCGGGTCCCGTTTTCATGTTTTGCGTTCCCGGACTCGTTTTCGACGGTACCGAGGGCGTCGAGTCCCGTTTTCATGTTTTGCGCTACCGAGTCTGGTTTTCGGCGGTTCCGAGCGTCGGGTCCCGTTTTCATGTTTTGCGCGCCGGACTCATTTTTGATGGGACCGAGGGCCTCGGGTACCGTTTTCATGTTTTGCGCTCCCGGACTCGTTTTCGACGGTACCGATGGCGTCGGGTCCCGTTTTCATGTCTTGCGCTCCGGACCCGTTTTTGGCGCTACCGAGGGCGTCGAGTCCCGTTTTCATGTTTTGCGCGCCCGGACCCGTTTTGGGCGCTACCGAGGGCGTCGGGTCCCGTTTTCATGTTTTGCGCGCCGGACTAGTTTTCGCGGTGCGAGTGCGTCGGTCCGTTTTCATGTTTTGAGCGCCCGAACTCATGTTCGGGCGCGACCGAGGCGTCGGGTCCCGTTTTCATGTTTTGCGCGCCCGGACTTGTTTTCGGCGGTACCGATGGCGTCGGGTCCCGTTTTCATGTCTTGCGCGCCCGGACCGTTTTTGGCGCTACCGAGGGCGTCGGGTCCCATTTTCATGTTTTGCGCGCCCGTACTCCTTTTCGGCGATACCGATGGCGTCGGTCCCGTTTTCATGTTTTGCGCGCCCGGACTCGTTTTCGGCGGTACCGAGGGCTTCGGGTCCGTTTTCATGTTTTGCGCGCCCGGACTCGTTTTCGACGGTGCCGAGTGCGTCAGGTTCCGTTTTCATGTTTTGCGCGCCGGAGTAGTTTTCGCGGTGCGACCGGGCGTCGGGTCCCGTTTTCATGTTTTTTGCGCGCCGGACTCGTTTTGGCGTTACCGAGGGAGGGCGTCGGTCCCGTTTTCATGTTTGCGCGCCCGAACTCATGTTTTCGGCGTGCACCGAGGCGTCGGGTCCCGTTTTCATGTTTTGCGCGCCGGACTCGTTTTCGGCGGTTACCGAGGGCGTCGGGTCCCGTTTTCATGTCTTGCGCGCCCGGACCCGTTTTTGGCGCTACCGAGGCGTCGGGTCCCGTTTTCATGTTTTGCGCGCCCGACCCGTTTTGGGCGCACCGAGGGCGTCGGTCCCGTTTTCATGTTTTGCGCGCCCGACGAGTTTTCGCGCACCGAGTGCGTCGGTCTCGTTTTCATGTTTTGAGCGCCCGAACTCATGTTCGGCGGTACCGAGGGCGTCGGGTCCCGTTTTCATGTTTTGCGCGCCCGACTTGTTTTCGGTGTTTTCGTACCGATGGCGTCGGGTCCCGTTTTCATGTCTTGCGCGCCCGGACCCGTTTTTGGCGCTACCGAGGGCGTCGGGTCCCATTTTCATGTTTTGCGCGCCCGTACTCCTTTTCGGCGATACCGATGGCGTCGGTCCGTTTTCATGTTTTGCGCGCCGGACTCGTTCGGCGCGTGCATCGAGGGCTTCGGTCCCGTTTTCATGTTTTACGCGCCCGGACTCGTTTTCGACGGTGCCGAGTGCGTCAGGTTCCGTTTTCATGTTTTGCGCGCCCGGAGTAGTTTTCGGTGGTACCGAGGGCGTCGGGTCCCGTTTTCATGTTTTGCGCGCCCGAGTCATTTTTGGCTTACGAGGGAGTCGGGTCCCGTTTTCATGTTTTGCGCTCCCGAACTCATTTTGGGCGTGTAGAGTGCGTCGGCTCTCGTTTTCATGTTTTGCGTGTCCGACTCGTTTTCGGAGGTTCCGAGGGCGTCGGTCTCGTTTTCATGTTTTGCGCGCCGGACTCGTTTTCGGCGATGCACCGAGAACATCGGGTCCCGTTTTCATGTTTTGCACGCCCCGACTCTTTTTCGACAGTACCGATGGCGTCGCGTCCCGTTTTCATGTTTTGCGCGCCCGGACTCGTTTTCGGCGGTACCGAGTGCGTCGGTCCCGTTTTCATGTTTTGCGCTCCCGGACTCGTTTTTCGGCGGCATCGAGGGCGTCGGGTCCCGTTTTCATGTTTTGCGCGCCGGACTCGTTTTCGACGGTGCCGAGTGCGTCAAGTTCCGTTTTCATGTTTTGCGCGCTCGGACTCATTTTCGGCGTTACCGAGGGCGTCGGGTCCCGTTTTCATGTTTTGCGCTCCCGAACTCATTTTGGGCGGTGAAGCGTCGGCTCCCGTTTTCATGTTTTGCGCGTCCGGACTCGTTTTCGACGGTACCGAGGGCGTCGGGTCCGTTTTCATGTTTTGCGCGCCCGGACTCATTTTCGGCGGTAGCGAGGGCGTCGGGTCCCGTTTTCATGTTTTGCGCTCCCGAACTCATTTTGGGCGTGTAGAGTGCGTCGCTCTCGTTTTCATGTTTTGCGTGTCCGGACTCGTTTTCGGAGGTTCCGAGGGCGTCGGGTCTCGTTTTCATGTTTTGCGCGCCCGGACTCGTTTCGGCGGCACGAGAACATCGGGTCCCGTTTTCATGTTTTGCACGCCCGACTCTTTTTCGACGATGCATCGATGGCGTCGCGTCCC